>CM071913.1:27317076-27586940 GCA_036785865.1 Coffea canephora | reverse complement strand
ATAATTCAAGGAACATTTACAATGGAAAGCGATAGTAACATTCATTCAAAGGATACGGGCTCACAGGAGCTATCGTTTGTTCGTCGTTCCCCTGACTTTCTCCTTATTCCCAATCGTTTGAAAATACATTTTTGTAAGTAGAATCCCCGTTCATCCTTTTGTTCTTCATCCCCTTTTCGGAGTTGACCGGACTCCACCCATCAATTGGCGGACTCCACCATCCGGACGTAGCCGGACTACAAGGTAATACTCGAGTATACCAAATTCACCCAGGGTCACCATATCGCCCGACCGAGTCCGCTTCTGGCTCGAGTCGATCGGTAACGAAGGGCAGGGCCAATTCAGCCAAAAGGCTTACATCATGCGCAACAATGTTTCCATCATTAAATCATTGAAAATTTCACGTTTCATTAAGGTCGAGCGCGATAAAGTACACGCTCGCCTAGAAAACTCGTTTTAGAAATCCTTGAAAGCACTTAACACATTATCAACAACACAACAAGTCATGAAGTCCGGGAGAATATAACAAACAAGGAACACTCACCTAGATATGCAAAATAACGTGCAAAGATATCCTTCGGATATTACCTTAGTCACCAATGAAACCTAAGGTTGAACAAGAGAACATATCAGTTTATCGAGCAAAACATTTAAGGGAAACAAAGAAACCCGACTAATTAGGAGTAAAAGTGTAAAGATGACTTTCAAGTAAGAAGAGGGTTGTTTGAACCCAGGATGAAAAATCATGTTTTAAAATGGAAAACCGGTCATGGTATTGGCCAACAAAAGTATACAAGTTCAAATAGAAACCTAGCCTCGAGCGAAAATTTGGGCAGCACGCCCTTTGTGTTTACCTAATTTTCCAGCCTTTGGCTTCATTATTTTTCCTCAACCACAACCCAACATCACTCATAAGCAATTCAAGTCAAGAGCCGTTCCATAGGCTCACAATATCATAAGAATAAGAATTACAACAATCACAATGCAGAAATTCAACTTAGCACAGGACAGATTTGACGTACGAATGCGGAAATAACATATCCGAAGTTACGCTTATCGGATTGAGACAAACCTATGCCGTTTCGAAGCTAAGCAACAGAGTTACAACATTCATGAAGGTCACTTAGTCCAGTTCCTAATGTAACTTAGTCAAATTCTCAAATTACTACAACCAGAAACCAATTCGTCGGCTGTTTAAACGCAGAACACTGTAATGGACTATCTCAGAGTCACAGTCCGAATCAGTGTTCTTAGAGGCATTTGAAAGATAATTCAGAATACTACAACTTTCATGTTTTGGCAAAAGCTAAATCAGAATGGATCCTAGTCGAAAAATGTGATAAACTAGGACTTAATGATACACGGACTGCTTGGGAAATACTTAAAAATAGTAGGGTATTTTGGACTTTTCACGTCTTACGCTGCTCCGATTGCGATTGACTTAATTTTTAGGCACCTATAAAATACCATTCTCTACAACTTTCATTCTTTGACCTAAGGCAATTCGGCCTTAACATAGGGATTCAAATTCGGACAGAATAGGATGAAAATTTCCAGAATCTGAAATCTTTTGGTTTCAATGATAGTTTTCTTAATTCTTCTAACTGCACCAAAACCCCTATATAACCTTATAACAACATATACTAACTATACAACAAGTTTAGGCAGAAATTAATCAAACTCTAACTTACATATTTCATCCAAAAATCACCACAACAACTTGCATCACTTGTAATCAAACCCAAAACATGGACTATTTAACATCTTAAACAAGAATAAAAGGATCAAAGCCATAGATCAGATTTTATACCTCAAAAAGAAGGCTTGCAAGAGTGATCCTCCACTATTTCTTGAAGTTTTTGGTTCCCTTAGCTTCCCAAGCTTCCAAACTTACAATCAATCGGTTTAGAATTCGATTTTAGCACTTGGTTGGTGTAAATCAAGAAGGAATTTGTTTTCTTGCTCTCCCTTTCTCTCTCTCTTGCTTGGCCAAGACCAGAAAAATGAAGAAGAAAGATGGCTGAAGTGAAGGGATAAAAAAGGCAAGAAAAAAAAAATTAATTAAGGAGCCATGAGGTGGTGACACTTGGCGCCACCAAAGCCATGCAAATTTTTCTCTCTCTCCCTTACATTTTTGGCCACAAATTTCGGTCAAAGGCAGCTGGAAATGAAGGAATATTTTGCTCAAATATCAATGAGCTCATGTGGTAAGAAAGTGGTGGTCCAGTGGTGTGTTCAATCGGTAGTGTGCGGTACACGTCGGTTCACACCGTTTTTCTTTAAAACACCCGTACTAGGGTTTTTACTTCCTATTCACTAACCTTATATCATTGCTCCTAATCACATATTATTTCTCACTTAAAATTCACTTTTAATCACCCAAATTTGATCCTGCTCCGTACCGAAAAATATCCGGCGAAAATCGCGAAAACCCTAATTTGCTCCAATTTTGAAAACGAAGAGTGAAACCCTACTTTCTAGATTCATTTGCACTTATTGGAGAATGATTGGGTAAGTAGGGCTATAATAAAGGAATAATTTCTAAATAAAAAGGCATTTTTGAGAAAAAATATAAGAAATTTGCGAGTCCTCACACTCTCTCCCCCTTAAAAGAATTTCGACCTCGAAATTCATACCTTCCGTCGGCTCGGAGGACCCCAGAACTTGTTGCTGGTCTACGGCATAAACTTGTGTTGATACTTTTGTTCGATTTCCTCTTTCATGAGGTTGTTTCAGTTTGGTTCCTTCCACTTGTTGAGTACTACCCTCTCGTGGCTGTTTCTTCGGGCAATTGCTAAGTTGATGATTGCTACTCCCACAATCAAACATTTTCCCCTTTTCCACCAGCAATCATTCTCAGTGTGATTTGCCTTTCCACAGTATCCACAGGCCAATCGAGGAGCTACTGTTGGATCTTCTCGAGAAATGTCCTTTGATCCGATCTGACTTCCTTTCATAGACCTTTCATCTAATACTCTTAATGTCCAAGGTGGGCGAGGTGAATGGTTCACTTTTTGCACTTTGGAGAGCATTGTCTTTTCTCTGGATTCCTCAGGTGTGCTGTTGGATGTATCTCTTTTCCGCGTTTGACAGGCTTTTACTTGGGCTTTCACATTCTCAATTCTTTGGGCCTCTCAAGAGCCTCTGTAAACGTATTAACTTGAACTGCCGCTAATGCCTCCTGGATTTCCAAATTTAGTCCTTGTATAAATCGTCTTATTCTCCGTCGCTCCGTAACCACCAATTCGGAAGCGAATTTAGACAGTCTAGTAAATTTGGTCTCATATTCGGTCACACTTAGGGTTCCCTGACGCAACCCAATAAATTCGTCCTCTCTCCTTTCTTGGACTAAAGGTGGGAGATACTTTTCGTTAAATTCCTTATAAAGTTCGCCCATGTCCATACCGTCTGTTCTCTTTCCCACTTGGCTTTAATTACATTCCACCACGCGCGGGCTGGTCCTTCGAATTGAAATACAGCAAAATTTACTTGTCTTTGCTCCATGTAATTCAAAGCCGCGAAGATATTAATCATTGCCTCCAACCACTGCTCTGCTATATCCGGATCAGGCCCTCCTTGAAATTTCGGAGGTAGAAACTTATGGAATCTCTCAAGAGCCTTATCCTCACCGATCTCAGGATTTCGGGGTTGATTCACTGGCATTTGACCCTGTTGATCTACCAGTCGTGCCAGGATATTTGTCATTTGTTGCATCGCCGTTGCCATTTGATCTCCAGCCTCAACCCTCGGTCCCTGTTCTTGCTCGGCCACTGTTTCTCTTCTTCTCTCGGTTCTTGAGCTTGCCTAGCTCTACGGCCACGACTAGTTCCACGTCCACGACTACGTCTCCCGTCCATATATATGTTTTCCCTCTTTCTTTTCTTTTCTTTTCCCCAAAAAGGTAATTTAGTAAATAAACACGGTAAATTGACTACAGTAACAAATTCTAGCATTCCAAATACACCAATAAACATATACGCACATAACATGCCATATCAAGAAGACGGATAAGCAAATACACAAATACATATCAAGTTGGACAGATAACCATGTACACACATGTATACTAACGTCATGTAGTAACAATATACAGGTAAATCAAAAGGAAAAGGCGAAGTCATCCCAGTATCAGCCCGTCCAGTCCCTCACATCGCTTACTATCCAAACTAGATGTCCCTCACGTCACTTACTAACGTCTTGCGCTCATTCTAGTCAGATAAAGCCTGTTCATGTTCCTAAAATGCAAGTCTCAAGTACTTAGCAGCGCCTCAACTCTGGAGTACTCAGGCACAAGAATCCGAAATAAGATAATCCACATCTCGAGCTGCAGTCCCAAGAGTAAACTATCTACAATCGGAATTCCTACCTAACATACCTATCTATGATCCTCAGATACCATGAGAAAGATTTAAGGCCTATAACATTCGCAATTCATAGCTTCACTTAGTCCCTCATACTTATTCACCACTTAGTCCAGGGTCACTCCGTGCCGAAACCACGCGAAGCAGCTATAGGTTTTATCCCTCAATCGCTTAACTCTCAAGTCAAATCGAATCAAATCAAATCCCACAGTCCGGCATCCTAAACTTCAAGCCTAGGATACACTACAGGAATCTGAAGCCTAAGCTCTGATACCACCTGTGACGGCCCCACCTCCCCCTAAGGCGAACCAAAGGGTTTGGCGAGTCGCCTGCCCGGCTCTCGCCGGGACTTCAGTCGTTCCTTAATCAAATCCAGAATAAATAGGGCAGCAATCCAAACTTAAAGCGGAACTTATATATATTGCTATCTCAAAAGGAAGTACAGCCATCAAATGTACAAAGGTTCTCACTTCACCATACAACCAGCCCGTGCCAAGCACTAGGGCGAGAACCATTACAAAAGAAACAAAATACCTAGACTAGGCTAGTCTATGCTCTCATCCTGCTCGCCGTCCCCTGTTAAGGAAAACAAAACTAAAGGGGTGAGCTAAAAGCTCAGTGAGGTTCCGAACAGATAATCAACAATCAATTCAATACATTAAACATGGAGTATTAATAATTCAAGGAACATTTACAATGGAAAGCGATAGTAACATTCATTAAAAGGATACGGGCTCACATGGAGCTATTCGTTTGTTCGGTCGTTCCCCTGACATTTCCCTTATTCCTCCAATCGTTTGAAAATACATTTTTTGTAAGTAGAATCCCTCGTTCATCCTTTTGTTCGTTCATCCCCTTTTTCGGACGTTGACCGGACTCCACCCATCCGACCATTGGCCGGACTCCACCCATCCGGACGTAGCCGGACTACAAGGTAATACTCGAGTATACCAAATTCACCCAGGGTCACCATATCGCCCGACCGAGTCCGCTTCTGGCTCGAGTCGATCGGTAACGAAGGGCAGGGCCCAATTCAGCCAAAAGGCTTACATCATGCGCAACTAATGTTTCCATCATTAAATCATTGAAAATTTCACGTTTCATTAAGGTCGAGCGCGATAAAGTACACGCTCGCCTAGAAAAACTCGTTTTTGAAATCCTTGAAAGCACTTAACACATTATCAAACAACAACAACAAGTCATGAAGTCCGGGAGAATATAACAAACAAGGAACACTCACCTAGATATGCAAAATAACGTGCAAAATATCCTTCCGGATATTACCCTTAGTCACCAATGAAACCTAAGGTTGAACAAGAGAACATATTACAGTTTATCGAGCAAAACATTTAAGGGAAACAAAGAAACCCGACTAATTAGGAGTAAAATGTGTAAAGATGACTTTCAAGTAAGAAGAGGGTTGTTTGAACCCAGGATGAAAAATCATGTTTTAAAATGGAAAACCGGTCATGGTATTGGCCAAACAAAAGTATACAAGTTCAAATAGAAACCTAGCCCTCGAGCGAAAATTTGGGCAGCACGCCCTTTGTGTTTACCTAATTTTCCAGCCATTTTGGCTTCATTATTTTTCCTCAACCACAACCCAACATCACTCATAAGCAATTCAAGTCAAGAGCCGTTCCATAGGCTCACAATATCATAAGAATAAGAATTACAACAATCACAAGTGCAGAAATTCAACTTAGCACAGGACAGATTTGACGTACGAATGCGGAAATAACATATCCGAAGTTACGCTTATCGGATTGAGACAAAACCTATGCCGTTTCGAAGCTAAGACACAGAGTTACAACATTCATGAAGGTCACTTAGTCCAGTTCCTAATGTAACTTAGTCAAATTCTCAAATTACTAAACCAGAAACCAATTCGTCGGCTGTTTAAACGCAGAACACTGTAATGGACATATCTCAGAGCACACAAGTCCGATTCAGGTGTTCTTAGAGGCATTTGAAAGATAATTCAGAATACTACAACTTTCATGTTTTGGCAAAAAGCTAAATCAGAATGGATCCTAGTCGAAAAACGTGATAAACTGGACTTAACTGATCACACGGACTGCTTGGGAAATACTTAAAATAGTAAGGGTATTTTGGACTTTTCACGTCTTACGCTGCTCCGATTGAGCTTAAATTTTGTAGGCACCTATAAAATACCATTCTCTACAACTTTCATTCTTTGACCTAAGGCCAATTCGGCCTCTAACATAGGGATTCAAATTCGGACAGAATAGGATGAAAATTTCCAGGAATCTGAAATCTTTTGGTTTCAATGATAGTTTTCTTAATTTCTTGCTACACTTGCAACCAAAACCCCCTATTTAACCTTATATACAACATATACTAACTATACAACAAGTTTAGGCAGAAATTAATCAAACTCTAACTTACATATTTCATCCAAAAATCACCACAACAACTTGCATCACTTGTAATCAAACCCAAAACATGGACTATTTAACATCTTAAACAAGAATAAAAGGATCAAAGCCATAGATCAGATTTTATACCTCAAAAAGAAGGCTTGCAAGAGTGATCCTCCACTATTTCTTGAAGTTTTTGGTTCCCTTAGCTTCCCAAGCTTCCAAACTTACAATCAATCGGTTTAGAATTCGATTTTAGCACTTGGTTGGTGTAAATCAAGAAGGAATTTGTTTTCTCTTGCTCTCCCTTTCTCTCTCTCTTGCTTGGCCAAGACCAGAAAAAATGAAGAAGAAAGATGGCTGAAGTGAAGGATAAAAAGGCAAGAAAAAAAAAATTAATTAAGGAGCCATGAGGTGGTGACACTTGGCGCCACCAAAGCCATGCAAATTTTTCTCTCTCTCCCTTACATTTTTGGCCACAAATTTCGGTCAAAGGCAGCTGGAAATGAAGGATATTTTGCTCAAATATCAATGAGCTCATGTGGTAAGAAAGTGGTGGTCCAGTGGTGTGTTCAATCGGTAGTGTGCGGTACACGTCGGTTCACACCGTTTTTCTTTAAAACACCCGTACTAGGGTTTTTACTTCCTATTCACTAACCTTATATCATTGCTCCTAATCACATATTATTTCTCACTTAAAATTCACTTTTAATCACCAAATTTGATCCTTGCTCCGTACCGAAAAATCATCCGGCGAAAATCGCGAAAACCCTAATTTGCTCCAATTTTGAAAACGAAGAGTGAAACCCTACTTTCTAGATTCATTTGCACTTATTGGAGAATGATTGGGTAGTAGGGCTATAATAAAGGAATAATTTCTAAATAAAAAGGCATTTTTGAGAAAAATATAAGAAATTTGCGAGTCCTCACACTCTCTCCCCCTTAAAAGAATTTCGACCTCGAAATTCATACCTTCCGTCGGCTCGGAGGACCCCAGAACTTGTTGCTGGTCTACGGCATAAACTTGTGTTGATACTTTTGTTCGATTTCCTCTTTCATGAGGTTGTTTCAGTTTGGTTCCTTCCACTTGTTGAGTACTACCCTCTCGTGGCTGTTTCTTCGGGCAATTGCTAAGTTGATGATTGCTACTCCCACAAATCAAACATTTTCCCCTTTTCCACCAGCAATCATTCTCAGTGTGATTTGCCTTTCCACAGTATCCACAGGCCAATCGAGGAGCTACTGTTGGATCTTCTCGAGAAATGTCCTTTGATCCGATCTGACTTCCTTTCATAGACCTTTCATCTAATACTCTTAATGTCCAAGGTGGGCGAGGTGAATGGTTCACTTTTTGCACTTTGGAGAGCATTGTCTTTTCTCTGGATTCCTCAGGTGTGCTGTTGGATGTATCTCTTTTCCGCGTTTGACAGGCTTTTACTTGGGCTTTCACATTCTCAATTCTTTGGGCCTTCTCAAGAGCCTCTGTAAACGTATTAACTTGAACTGCCGCTAATGCCTCCTGGATTTCCAAATTTAGTCCTTGTATAAATCGTCTTATTCTCCGTCGCTCCGTAACCACCAATTCGGAAGCGAATTTAGACAGTCTAGTAAATTTGGTCTCATATTCGGTCACACTTAGGGTTCCCTGACGCAACCCAATAAATTCGTCCTCTCTCCTTTCTTGGACTAAAGGTGGGAGATACTTTTCGTTAAATTCCCTTATAAAGTTCGCCCATGTCCATACCGTCTGTTCTCTTTCCCACTTGGCTTTAATTACATTCCACCACGCGCGGGCTGGTCCTTCGAATTGAAATACAGCAAAATTTACTTGTCTTTGCTCCATGTAATTCAAAGCCGCGAAGATATTAATCATTGCCTCCAACCACTGCTCTGCTATATCCGGATCAGGCCCTCCTTGAAATTTCGGAGGTAGAAACTTATGGAATCTCTCAAGAGCCTTATCCTCACCGATCTCAGGATTTCGGGGTTGATTCACTGGCATTTGACCCTGTTGATCTACCAGTCGTGCCAGGATATTTGTCATTTGTTGCATCGCCGTTGCCATTTGATCTCCAGCCTCAACCCTCGGTCCCTGTTCTTGCTCGGCCACTGTTTCTCTTTCTTCTCTCGGTTCTTGAGCTTGCCTAGCTCTACGGCCACGACTAGTTCCACGTCCACGACTACGTCTCCCGTCCATATATATGTTTTCCCTCTTTCTTTTCTTTTCTTTTCCCCAAAAAGGTAATTTAGTAAATAAACACGGTAAATTGACTACAGTAACAAATTCTAGCATTCCAAATACACCAATAAACATATACGCACATAACATGCCATATCAAGAAGACGGATAAGCAAATACACAAATACATATCAAGTTGGACAGATAACCATGTACACACATGTATACTAACGTCATGTAGTAACAATATACAGGTAAATCAAAAGGAAAAGGCGAAGTCATCCCAGTATCAGCCCGTCCAGTCCCTCACATCGCTTACTATCCAAACTAGATGTCCCTCACGTCACTTACTAACGTCTTGCGCTCATTCTAGTCAGATAAAGCCTGTTCATGTTCCTAAAATGCAAGTCTCAAGTACTTAGCAGCGCCTCAACTCTGGAGTACTCAGGCACAAGAATCCGAAATAAGATAATCCACATCTCGAGCTGCAGTCCCAAGAGTAAACTATGTACAATCGGAATTCCTACCTAACATACCTATCTATGATCCTCAGATACCATGAGAAAGATTTAAGGCCTATAACATTCGCAATTCATAGCTTCACTTAGTCCCTCATACTTATTCACCACTTAGTCCAGGGTCACTCCGTGCCGAAACCACGCGAAGCAGCTATAGGTTTTATCCCTCAATCGCTTAACTCTCAAGTCAAATCGAATCAAATCAAATCCCACAGTCCGGCATCCTAAACTTCAAGCCTAGGATACACTACAGGAATCTGAAGCCTAAGCTCTGATACCACCTGTGACGGCCCCACCTCCCCCTAAGGCGAACCAAAGGGTTTGGCGAGTCGCCTGCCCGGCTCTCGCCGGGACTCAGTCGTTCCTTAATCAAATCCAGAATAAATAGGGCAGCAATCCAAACTTAAAGCGGAACTTATATATATTGCTATCTCAAAAGGAAGTACAGCCATCAAATGTACAAAGGTTCTCACTTCACCATACAACCAGCCCGTGCCAAGCACTAGGGCGAGAACCATTACAAAAGAAACAAAATACCTAGACTAGGCTAGTCTATGCTCTCATCCTGCTCGCCGTCCCCTGTTAAGGAAAACAAAACTAAAGGGGTGAGCTAAAAGCTCAGTGAGGTTCCGAACAGATAATCAACAATCAATTCAATACATTAAACATGGAGTATTAATAATTCAAGGAACATTTACAATGGAAAGCGATAGTAACATTCATTAAAAGGATACGGGCTCACATGGAGCTATTCGTTTGTTCGGTCGTTCCCCTGACATTTCTCCTTATTCCTCCAATCGTTTGAAAATACATTTTTTGTAAGTAGAAGCCCTCATTCATCCTTTTGTTCGTTCATCCCCTTTTCCGGACGTTGACCGGACTCCACCCATCCGACCATTGGCCGGACTCCACCCATCCGGACGTAGCCGGACTACAAGGTAATACTCGAGTATACCAAATTCACCCAGGGTCACCATATCGCCCGACCGAGTCCGCTTCTGGCTCGAGTCGATCGGTAACGAAGGGCAGGGCCCAATTCAGCCAAAAGGCTTACATCATGCGCAACTAATGTTTCCATCATTAAATCATTGAAAATTTCACGTTTCATTAAGGTCGAGCGCGATAAAGTACACGCTCGCCTAGAAAACTCGTTTTAGAAATCCTTGAAAGCACTTAACACATTATCAAACAACAACAACAAGTCATGAAGTCCGGGAGAATATAACAAACAAGGAACACTCACCTAGATATGCAAAATAACGTGCAAAATATCCTTCCGGATATTACCCTTAGTCACCAATGAAACCTAAGGTTGAACAAGAGAACATATTACAGTTTATCGAGCAAAACATTTAAGGGAAACAAAGAAACCCGACTAATTAGGAGTAAAATGTGTAAAGATGACTTTCAAGTAAGAAGAGGGTTGTTTGAACCCCAGGATGAAAAATCATGTTTTAAAATGGAAAACCGGTCATGGTATTGGCCAAACAAAAGTATACAAGTTCAAATAGAAACCTAGCCCTCGAGCGAAAATTTGGGCAGCACGCCCTTTGTGTTTACCTAATTTTCCAGCCATTTTGGCTTCATTATTTTTCCTCAACCACAACCCAACATCACTCATAAGCAATTCAAGTCAAGAGCCGTTCCATAGGCTCACAATATCATAAGAATAAGAATTACAACAATCACAAGTGCAGAAATTCAACTTAGCACAGGACAGATTTGACGTACGAATGCGGAAATAACATATCCGAAGTTACGCTTATCGGATTGAGACAAAACCTATGCCGTTTCGAAGCTAAGACACAGAGTTACAACATTCATGAAGGTCACTTAGTCCAGTTCCTAATGTAACTTAGTCAAATTCTCAAATTACTAAACCAGAAACCAATTCGTCGGCTGTTTAAACGCAGAACACTGTAATGGACATATCTCAGAGTACACAAGTCCGAATCAGGTGTTCTTAGAGGCATTTGAAAGATAATTCAGAATACTACAACTTTCATGTTTTGGCAAAAAGCTAAATCAGAATGGATCCTAGTCGAAAAATGTGATAAACTGGACTTAACTGATCACACGGACTGCTTGGGAAATACTTAAAATAGTAAGGGTATTTTGGACTTTTCACGTCTTACGCTGCTCCGATTGAGCTTAAATTTTGTAGGCACCTATAAAATACCATTCTCTACAACTTTCATTCTTTGACCTAAGGCCAATTCGGCCTCTAACATAGGGATTCAAATTCGGACAGAATAGGATGAAAATTTCCAGAAATCTGAAATCTTTTGGTTTCAATGATAGTTTTCTTAATTTCTTGCTACACTTGCAACCAAAACCCCCTATATAACCTTATATACAACATATACTAACTATACAACAAGTTTAGGCAGAAATTAATCAAACTCTAACTTACATATTTCATCCAAAAATCACCACAACAACTTGCATCACTTGTAATCAAACCCAAAACATGGACTATTTAACATCTTACACAAGAATAAAAGGATCAAAGCCATAGATCAGATTTTATACCTCAAAAAGAAGGCTTGCAAGAGTGATCCTCCACTATTTCTTGAAGTTTTTGGTTCCCTTAGCTTCCCAAGCTTCCAAACTTACAATCAATCGGTTTAGAATTCGATTTTAGCACTTGGTTGGTGTAAATCAAGAAGGAATTTGTTTTCTCTTGCTCTCCCTTTCTCTCTCTCTTGCTTGGCCAAGACCAGAAAAAATGAAGAAGAAAGATGGCTGAAGTGAAGGATAAAAAGGCAAGAAAAAAAAAATTAATTAAGGAGCCATGAGGTGGTGACACTTGGCGCCACCAAAGCCATGCAAATTTTTCTCTCTCTCCCTTACATTTTTGGCCACAAATTTCGGTCAAAGGCAGCTGGAAATGAAGGAATATTTTGCTCAAATATCAATGAGCTCATGTGGTAAGAAAGTGGTGGTCCAGTGGTGTGTTCAATCGGTAGTGTGCGGTACACGTCGGTTCACACCGTTTTTCTTTAAAACACCCGTACTAGGGTTTTTACTTCCTATTCACTAACCTTATATCATTGCTCCTAATCACATATTATTTCTCACTTAAAATTCACTTTTAATCACCAAATTTGATCCTTGCTCCGTACCGAAAAATCATCCGGCGAAAATCGCGAAAACCCTAATTTGCTCCAATTTTGAAAACGAAGAGTGAAACCCTACTTTCTAGATTCATTTGCACTTATTGGAGAATGATTGGGTAGTAGGGCTATAATAAAGGAATAATTTCTAAATAAAAAGGCATTTTTGAGAAAAATATAAGAAATTTGCGAGTCCTCACACTCTCTCCCCCTTAAAAGAATTTCGACCTCGAAATTCATACCTTCCGTCGGCTCGGAGGACCCCAGAACTTGTTGCTGGTCTACGGCATAAACTTGTGTTGATACTTTTGTTCGATTTCCTCTTTCATGAGGTTGTTTCAGTTTGGTTCCTTCCACTTGTTGAGTACTACCCTCTCGTGGCTGTTTCTTCGGGCAATTGCTAAGTTGATGATTGCTACTCCCACAAATCAAACATTTTCCCCTTTTCCGCCAGCAATCATTCTCAGTGTGATTTGCCTTTCCACAGTATCCACAGGCCAATCGAGGAGCTACTGTTGGATCTTCTCGAGAAATGTCCTTTGATCCGATCTGACTTCCTTTCATAGACCTTTCATCTAATACTCTTAATGTCCAAGGTGGGCGAGGTGAATGGTTCACTTTTTGCACTTTGGAGAGCATTGTCTTTTCTCTGGATTCCTCAGGTGTGCTGTTGGATGTATCTCTTTTCCGCGTTTGACAGGCTTTTACTTGGGCTTTCACATTCTCAATTCTTTGGGCCTTCTCAAGAGCCTCTGTAAACGTATTAACTTGAACTGCCGCTAATGCCTCCTGGATTTCCAAATTTAGTCCTTGTATAAATCGTCTTATTCTCCGTCGCTCCGTAACCACCAATTCGGAAGCGAATTTAGACAGTCTAGTAAATTTGGTCTCATATTCGGTCACACTTAGGGTTCCCTGACGCAACCCAATAAATTCGTCCTCTCTCCTTTCTTGGACTAAAGGTGGGAGATACTTTTCGTTAAATTCCCTTATAAAGTTCGCCCATGTCCATACCGTCTGTTCTCTTTCCCACTTGGCTTTAATTACATTCCACCACGCGCGGGCTGGTCCTTCGAATTGAAATACAGCAAAATTTACTTGTCTTTGCTCCATGTAATTCAAAGCCGCGAAGATATTAATCATTGCCTCCAACCACTGCTCTGCTATATCCGGATCAGGCCCTCCTTGAAATTTCGGAGGTAGAAACTTTTGGAATCTCTCAAGAGCCTTATCCTCACCGATCTCAGGATTTCGGGGTTGATTCACTGGCATTTGACCCTGTTGATCTACCAGTCGTGCCAGGATATTTGTCATTTGTTGCATCGCCGTTGCCATTTGATCTCCAGCCTCAACCCTCGGTCCCTGTTCTTGCTCGGCCACTGTTTCTCTTTCTTCTCTCGGTTCTTGAGCTTGCCTAGCTCTACGGCCACGACTAGTTCCACGTCCACGACTACGTCTCCCGTCCATATATATGTTTTCCCTCTTTCTTTTCTTTTCTTTTCCCCAAAAAGGTAATTTAGTAAATAAACACGGTAAATTGACTACAGTAACAAATTCTAGCATTCCAAATACACCAATAAACATATACGCACATAACATGCCATATCAAGAAGACGGATAAGCAAATACACAAATACATATCAAGTTGGACAGATAACCATGTACACACATGTATACTAACGTCATGTAGTAACAATATACAGGTAAATCAAAAGGAAAAGGCGAAGTCATCCCAGTATCAGCCCGTCCAGTCCCTCACATCGCTTACTATCCAAACTAGATGTCCCTCACGTCACTTACTAACGTCTTGCGCTCATTCTAGTCAGATAAAGCCTGTTCATGTTCCTAAAATGCAAGTCTCAAGTACTTAGCAGCGCCTCAACTCTGGAGTACTCAGGCACAAGAATCCGAAATAAGATAATCCACATCTCGAGCTGCAGTCCCAAGAGTAAACTATGTACAATCGGAATTCCTACCTAACATACCTATCTATGATCCTCAGATACCATGAGAAAGATTTAAGGCCTATAACATTCGCAATTCATAGCTTCACTTAGTCCCTCATACTTATTCACCACTTAGTCCAGGGTCACTCCGTGCCGAAACCACGCGAAGCAGCTATAGGTTTTATCCCTCAATCGCTTAACTCTCAAGTCAAATCGAATCAAATCAAATCCCACAGTCCGGCATCCTAAACTTCAAGCCTAGGATACACTACAGGAATCTGAAGCCTAAGCTCTGATACCACCTGTGACGGCCCCACCTCCCCCTAAGGCGAACCAAAGGGTTTGGCGAGTCGCCTGCCCGGCTCTCGCCGGGACTCAGTCGTTCCTTAATCAAATCCAGAATAAATAGGGCAGCAATCCAAACTTAAAGCGGAACTTATATATATTGCTATCTCAAAAGGAAGTACAGCCATCAAATGTACAAAGGTTCTCACTTCACCATACAACCAGCCCGTGCCAAGCACTAGGGCGAGAACCATTACAAAAGAAACAAAATACCTAGACTAGGCTAGTCTATGCTCTCATCCTGCTCGCCGTCCCCTGTTAAGGAAAACAAAACTAAAGGGGTGAGCTAAAAGCTCAGTGAGGTTCCGAACAGATAATCAACAATCAATTCAATACATTAAACATGGAGTATTAATAATTCAAGGAACATTTACAATGGAAAGCGATAGTAACATTCATTAAAAGGATACGGGCTCACATGGAGCTATTCGTTTGTTCGGTCGTTCCCCTGACATTTCTCCTTATTCCTCCAATCGTTTGAAAATACATTTTTTGTAAGTAGAATCCCTCGTTCATCCTTTTGTTCGTTCATCCCCTTTTCCGGACGTTGACCGGACTCCACCCATCCGACCATTGGCCGGACTCCACCCATCCGGACGTAGCCGGACTACAAGGTAATACTCGAGTATACCAAATTCACCCAGGGTCACCATATCGCCCGACCGAGTCCGCTTCTGGCTCGAGTCGATCGGTAACGAAGGGCAGGGCCCAATTCAGCCAAAAGGCTTACATCATGCGCAACTAATGTTTCCATCATTAAATCATTGAAAATTTCACGTTTCATTAAGGTCGAGCGCGATAAAGTACACGCTCGCCTAGAAAACTCGTTTTAGAAATCCTTGAAAGCACTTAACACATTATCAAACAACAACAACAAGTCATGAAGTCCGGGAGAATATAACAAACAAGGAACACTCACCTAGATATGCAAAATAACGTGCAAAATATCCTTCCGGATATTACCCTTAGTCACCAATGAAACCTAAGGTTGATGTCGCGCCCCATTTTTTGATAAATAAATAAAATGGTTTAAAAAATGTATTTGTGATTGGAAAATGAATTGTGATTTAAAATAAAAATGGGTCTAAATGGGACTTTTGAAAATGCGACGATTTGACCCAAGAAAAAATAGTTCAAAAAAGGGTTTTTTTATATGAAAAATGGAGTCGCCACTTGGTATAGAGTTAGGGTGTACCAAGTCACCCAAAAAGTGAATTTTTTAAGGAAAAAAGTAAGAAACCCTTTTGAACGACTCCTAGTCCACGCAAACAAAGAAAAAGATTCGGGAGTCACATTTGACGAAGGGGAAGGCAAGGATAAAAATCCAAGGCACCCCTTCGACCTAGCCAAGGCTAGTTGCGTTGATTTAATCAAAGATTTTCTTGTTTTAACCAAAGAATTTATTACATTTGGATGCACTACATGAATGCAAAAAGAAGGAAAAAATGCAAACCTAAATTCTAAAATGTCTCTTGTAAGGTTTTTGGTCCCAACCACATGAATTGTGGCGGCCAATAAAGGAAAACCTTATAGAGGTCGATTAATGCAAATGATGGCTAAAGTGCAAGTGTGCAAGTGTATAAAAGGTGCATGTGTGCAATTGTATGGAAATTCAAGTGTTTGTGTGCAAGTGTATGAAATATAGTGATAAGTGTATATAGATCGTAATTAAGTGCAATTTTGTGAAGTAGAAATCAAAATTGAACAATAAGGAAAGGAAAAAGTAATGAGAAAATGTGAATTGAAAAAGTGAGTAAGTGAAAAATTGAGAATGAATGAACCTAAAGGAATGCATCAGGTCGGGTATGGGAATGACTCCTAACTTTTTCGACTTCGATTTTCCCTTTGATTAGAAGGCAAAACTAGCGTGCTAAGGCTATCGAGTAGCCACACTCGCTCGTTTCCCTTATCGGAGGGGACACTCAAGCAAAATGAACCCTATAGCTAGTATGGGATGCAAAACCTAAAATGAGAGGAAAAGGGGTTTGAGGATCATGCCAAATGATAAAACTAAGGAAAATGCGTGATATGTGGTGAACAAGCAAATGATGTACTATCGAGGGAAAATCCCTAAGGGTCTAGCTTTGGACTAGCCCATTCTATGAATTCCGACTAGCGTTGGACTAGTGGAAACGATAAAAGAAGCCACAACTAGCGTTGGACTAGTGTGGTGACGTACATTCATCCATTCCATTCATTCACACTATGGAAAGCAAGTAGACATACCAAATACTCATAAACACGTAGCACGTAACATTTAGCATGCTCGACTAGATGCAAGGCCCTAATAAAGCAAGTAACAAGTAACACATAGGCATGCAACCAAGCTAGTGAACTTATTACATTCCCTAACTAAAACAAAAGGGGAAGGGGAAAATGGACCAAATTGCTCGCCACAGCCCTATCTATTACAAGCCAAGAGGTGTACACATACCCCATTTAAAAGAATAATTTAATAAAAGCAAGAATAAATGAAATAATGGAACTAAAGAATGGTAATGAAAGCAAATTAGGCATGCGATTCACACTTAGCACATTGGATCACGTAGGAGAGACAAAAGGGATAAAAGAAATTATACCTCCCTTGAAATGAAGCTCTAATGGAGTGAAATCAACTCATTTACCCTCCAAAATAATAAAGGAGTCAAGGTGCCAATTTATTTGGCAAATAATCACAAAGGATAAAAATAAACATGAATTTGAATCAATTAAATCATGTCAACAAACCACATTTAAGAAGTCACAAGAAGAAAGGACTTGATTGCAAAAATTAATAAAGTCTTGGGGTCAAAATTACAGAAAAATAAAGTTCAAGGACCTAATTGCAATTAAAGTAAGGACCGAATTGAAAGTAGTTGAAAATATCTAGGGCCACAGTGAAATTAAAGAAAAGTACAGGGACTGATCTGCAAATGCATTCTCTGGTTTCTTAATGGACCAGGCCATGGGGCCATTTATTATTTGTTTGGGCCAAAGCTTCCCAGCCCAATGGAAATTCAGAACAAAAAGGGAATGGGCCATTTTATTTGTTCGTTGGGGCCAAGCTCTTCCTAGCCCAACCGAAAAACCCAAGTAAAAACAGATGGGCTAGCTTTCACTTTCCAGCAAAGCAAATCCAACCAACAGAGTGGGCTTCACCTCTTAAACCCAAACCAGAAATCCAAACAAACGAAATTAAGCCCACTTTTCAAACCCAACCAAATATTATTACCCAAAAAACCCAAATCATAAAACTAAACTCAACAAGATTAGCAAATCAAATAAAATTATCAAGCCACAATTATGATCTAAATCCCAGAATTAATCCACTCAAAAGACTACTTAAAAATGAAAGGATAATTAAAGTCTAAAAGGGCAAAATTGGTTTAATTACCAAAGGTTTTAGGCCATATCAGAATAGGGGAAATTCAAGGGATTCAAATGCAACCAAAGCAGGGACCTAATTGAAGGACTTACGCAGGTGTTGGAGGCAAATTATGAAGCTCAGAAAATGCAGGACCAAATCACAAAACAAAAAGAAAATGGAGGGACTGAAACTTCAATTTAAGCAAGTATTCATCTTCCCCAAATGAATTCAACATCAGATTAACATTGCTGCTTTCTTACGAAGGAAAAATGTCCGAGAAAAAAAACTTCGGACTCACATGAATCTCTTCTCATCTGAATTCCTATCATTAAATCTATTTCATGCAAGAAGGGAAATTAAGAAAACAAAGCCCATCAAATACTGCTTTTATTCATGAAAAAACGGCACCGACTACTGGCTCTCTTCATCCGAAAAATGCAGATAAATCACCTTTGAATCAGAAATTTCAATCAAGCAATTCGTCGAACAAGTTAGGGGCGTTAGAAAATTCACCAATTCTTTGTTATATTGAAGCTATAATCGGCCCAAAATTTATCAGAAATCAAGCCATTCAGCTCAATCAACATATGCAGCATGTATATTCAAAAATGAAGCCAATTAACAGGAGAATTGCACCAAACGAAATCACGGAAAACCCATTTCAAAAAACTGGACAAGAACTGAAAATTTTTTATCTCCACCATGTTTCAGTCCAATCAGCAAAAAAGAACATACACAATGACGAAATCACATATAAAGCTATAGACAACTAATCAACATCAGAAAAATGAACAATAAGAGCTCCAAAAAATCTGGAACCGACACTCGAAAATTAAGGAAGAAAGACTTACAGTGCTAATCTCAATGAGCTTTAATGGTGGTGGTAGTGGATTTCGGTGGGCAGCCGCTGCTCTTGCTTGGTTTTTACTTCTTTTCGTTTCTCTGTTTCCTTTTTCTCATTTTCCAGCCGAAGCCTTCCCTTTGCTTTTCCTTGTTTTGCTGTTTTCAATTCCTCCCTCGGTTTACGGCCTTTCCCTTTACTTCGCCGCCCATCCCTCTGTTTTTTCCTCTGTTTTCCTATCCAGCTGCAATAGCCGAAGCCATCACCTGATTTTCTTCTTCTCTTTCCTTTTTCTGATTTTTCTGGTCCCCCCCATTTCATCCGCCACCTCCCTTTTTGGTTTCTTCCATTTTCTCTTCTTTTTTTTTTTTTCAGTCCAGCTTAGTCGCAGCCATCTCCCTCAGCCTTTTTCTGTTTTTTGCTCCCCTTTTTCATTGCCGAGCTTTCCTTTTTCTGTTTTTCAGACCTCCGTTTTTGTTCCGCCGCCCCCAGCCATCTCGTTTTTTCTTCCCTGTTTTGCCGAACATAGCCTCTCTATTCCGTCACTCTCTCTTAAGCCGTCCCCCCTTGCGGCTGCTGTCCCTTTTAGCTTATATATGAGCATCTCCTCTACCCTAAAACCCAGCTATCCTTCTGTATTTGCAGCCCAAGGAGCCGTCCCAAACTTTCCTTGCAAGCTGCTACAAATGCAGCTTGCCGCGGCTATCCCTTTTTTTTTTTTTTTTTTTAAAGTAATTTAACAAAAATGATAATAAAAACTAAGTAATAATAATAAAATAAATAAAAAATAAAAATAAAAAACAATAAACAAACTAAAACAACAAAATTGCCATTTTCAATCTTTTCCTTTCATTTTTCATTTTTCATCATTTTTCACTTTTTTTCATTTTTTCACTTTCAAGAAATCATTGAATTTAAATTACAAACGACTAAATCATATTTTTTGAATGTTTTTTTTTCTTTTTTTCTTTTTTTTTTTCAAGAAATTCTATGTTAAAACTTAAAAATAAAAATAAAACTAGAAACTAAAAACTAAAAAACGAACAAAGCTAACACGGCAAATAAAAAGCTAAAAATAAACGGTAAATGAAATTACACCAAAATTTGGTGTCTACAGTTTGCCCCTCTTTGTCTGAGTTTTGGAAAAACTTGAGACAAAGAAGTAGACACCAAATACTTACCTGCTTTATTCGGTGGCAAACGTCACGAACGAGGGACGTTTTAGAAATAAGGACTGACCCCTTTTGACAAAACTTTTAAAATGGAATTGACTTAGACAGGAGATTTAAAGCGGGATTGACCCGAACGAAATTTAAGGACGGGACTGGCCCGAACAGAAAAAATAAAATTGGGACTGACTAGAGAGGGAAATTCAAATCATGGGACTGGCCCGAACAAGCTTTAATTGCGGGACTGACCCGAACAGGAATTTAAAACGGGACTGACCCGAATAAACTTTGAATTGCGGGACTGACCCAAACAGAAAAATTAAAATTGGGACTGACTAGAGAAGGAAATTCAAATCATGGGACTGGCCCGAACAAGCTTTAATTGCGAGACTGACCCGAATAAGCTTTGAATCGCGGGACTGACCCGAATAAAGTTTGAATTGCGGGACTGACCCGAAAATGCTTTTGATCGTGGGACTGACCCGGAAATGCTTTTGATCGTGGGACTGACCCGGAAATGCTTTTAATCGCGGGACTGACCCGAACAGGCTTTGAATCGCGGGACTGACCCGAATAAGCTTTTGATCGTGGGACTGACCCGAAAATGCTTTTGATCATGGGACTGACCCGAAAATACTTTTGATCATGGGACTGACCCGAAAATGCTTTTGATCGTGGGACTGACCCGAATAAGCTTTTGATCATAGGACTGACCCGAAAATGCTTTTGATCATGGGACTGACCCGGATAAGCTCTTGATCGTGGGACTGACCCGAAAATGCTTTTGATCATGGGACTGACCCGAAAATACTTTTGATCATGGGACTGACCCGAATAAGCTTTTGATCGTGGGACTGACCCGAATAAGCTTTTGATCATGGGACTGACCCGAAAATGCTCTTGATCATGGGACTGACCCGAAAATACTTTTGATCATGGGACTGACCCGAATAAGCTTTTGATAATGGGACTGACCCGAAAATGCTTTTGATCATGGGACTGACCCGAATATGCTCTTGATCGTGGGACTGACCCGAAAATACTTTTGATCATGGGACTGACCCGAAAATGCTTTGACAATCGGACAGTGGGATTAAACCCAATCCTGCCGTGATGAAACTTGATTTGATTTTTGATTTTTTTTGATTTTTGATTTTTTGATTTTTGATTTTTTGATTTTTTGATTTTTTGATTTTTTGATTTTTTTTTGACTTTTCAAAGATAATTTGCCCCAGTATGATGAATTGATCAGTGGGATTACACCCAAGCCTGCCTTGGTTGTACTGGCGGCACAAATTTCAGACTCAATAGGATGTCGGCGGCACAAAGTCCAGGCCCGACGTGATTTGTGATGTTGGCGGCATGAAATCCCGGCCCAACGTGATTTTTGGAGGGTTGGCGGCACGAAGTCCAGGCCCAACTTGATTTTTGGAAGGTTGGCGGCACGAAGTCCAGGCCCAATGTGATATTTGTGAATGGCCAGTGGGATAAGACCCAGTCCTGCCACCCAATTGGTCAAGAAATTGAATTTGATTTGTCAAGAAACAAGAAATTTGATTTTCCAAGAAACAAGAATTTGAACTTGATTTTTGATTTTTGAGTTTTGAATTTTTCTGATTTTTCGAGAAAATCTTTTTCAAAATAAATTGCCCTCAGTGTAGGGTCCCTTTTCCCTTCTCTCTTTTCTTCCTTCGGCGTTGGCCTTTCACATCACCAGGTGCTCCTTCGTCGATTTCAACTATGAATACCTGCACAGGGGACTTACAAAAATATGACATGCACTTGAATTTCATGAAAAGAAACAGCGTGTTTGATTTGAAAAATGCATTATTTGATTCTTGGACGAAATCCTCAAATGAACTATAAAAATTTTGCCCCAGTGTGGGCTTATTCTGTGAAATCCCATGAATAAAAATTTGCCCCAATGTGGGCCCATTTAATGGAAAAAGCTTGTTCGGATGACTTTCCATTTATTTGAACACTGTAAGAACTATGTTTCCTACAAGGAAATTTCATGATGAATTTCTTGAAATAATACCAAATTACAAGTGATTCTTTCCTCATTTTAGCACCGATGCTTTGGGTAATGGGTCACCATTTCCGGTTGGCTCAATCTTTAGGACTAATCGAGTGGCTTTATTTCCGATTTTTGAGGTGGCCAAGGAAAATGAGAGGTCAAGATTTGTCTGGTTCTTGTGCCCACAAATTGTAATCCATTCAACATCACATCTTAGTGAAAGCAAAGAGTTTGTTACCCTTATTTTCAAGAAAACTTAGTCAACATACAAGCTTTCGAGGCTTGTAACGTATGGACAGAAATGATAGCTAAACATGTGGAAACGGGTTATACTCTTATGATCACAAATGATTTGATAAATTTCTTATGAGCATGATCCTCACTTTGGATTGTCATGAAAGAATAAGTCAACGATGGACTTTATTAGCTTGTAATGTGGCTTGAAAACGATAGTTTAAGACTTTCAAGGATATTGCACCATAGATCGCCTTTTTCCAAAATTGCCCCTATTTTGAACTCAAAAGATTTCAGACTTTGTTTGGATTTTCTCATCATTCCCCAGGGACTTCAGTGTCAAATTTTTCTGCACTTTCCTTTCTTGCTTTTCTTTCGCTTCTTTTCTTTCCCCTCGAGCTGATGGGGTTTTCACATGGTGAGTAGCATCAACCTCATACTCAAGTAATTCAGAAATACAGCTAAAATTTTCCAACATCAGAAATTTTCTTGACAGGGTCATTGCAAATAACAGAAGTCAGGACTTTCGGCTTTTGTAATGGGGTCAGGTGGGGTGCTTAGAAAAGTTAAGGCTTGAAAGCAGATTTTAAAAATGGTTTGAAGAATCTGAGATCGCATTGTTGCCAACCCTATTTTAGGGCTAAATCAGAATTTGCCCCAGTTTATGCTCAATTGAGGCTTTTTCTCTTTCATTTTGTTTTTCCCTCGGCCTTTTGCCATTCCTTTGAAATTTTCAAAAATTTGCCCCAGTTTATTTTGAACTGAGGTTCTCTTTTCTTTTGCTTTTGTTGTTGCCTTAGCACTTTTTCACATCTTGAATTTTCCCTTTCTTTTGCAAACTTGCCCCAGTGTGGGGTTTGCGATTCTCAGGGGTTGCCAAACGAAGTATTTTTATTCTGAAGGCTCAAAAGGGATAACTAGGGATAGAATGCTTGATCGGAAAAGAAGAGGGCCTGACTTTTAATCCGTTCCTTACAATAACTCTGAAAGGAAACTTTCGTTAATGCGAAATTTTTTTTGCATGTATCTGAATTACTGACTAAGGAAGACCCTTGTTCATCCATATTTGTGAAACATAGAGGGTCCGCCAGACAACTTTTCTTTCTTTTCTTTTCACTCTTCTTTTTCTCACAATTGAAGCTCAGGTAGAATCAAATTTCCCCAATTTGCGGTTCCCCCTTTTGAGTTTTAGCATTTTTTTGCTTTTCTTCTTTTTTTTTTTGAAAAAAAAAAAAAAAAAATCTCCAATTTCCCTCCCCAATGTGGGGTGCGATCATAGGTGCTTTGAAAAGAACCACCGATTTTAGCTCAAATGAGGATGCAATGGGTAAATTGTGTTTAGATTGTAGAAACGATGGCCAAAGTATCATTCTTACACTCCATGACAACCAAAGTAACGAATTGCTCATTGAAAATTCATTCCCTTTTTTGATATTTGAAAAATTTTCCCGTGTAGGGTAGTGATCATTAAGGCTCTTATTTGAAACGAAATTATTTTTTCAAAGGCTCAAATGGGAGATCAAATGATAAAAGCTATATGGATAGAGAAACAAACGCTTGAAATATCATCCCAAATTCCCAAAATAGATAAGGATAGTGCACCATTTTGCTTTCACTGAGATGTAGATTGAATCTAATTAGACACAATGGACATTTTTCAAGCAAAGATTGCCCCAATTTACAATTTATCAATCAATGTGACTGATTTTATTTTGGGGTTAAATGAAGGAGAAAAGGTATCTCATTGGGCCTTTCGAGTGACCTCTTACTTTTTCCTGAGCACTCTTATTGTATAACTCGGATCACCAATCGAGTGTAAGGATCTTAGGAAGCATTCACTTGTGAATTTTCAGGCTGGAGATTAAAAATATCTCAATTTGGTCTTATTTCTCAAAATTCATCATGAAATCTCCAATGAGTAAGAATAAAGAATGAAATGTACATAAATATACACAAAACAATAATTGTCCAAAAACTTTATTGCTGAAAAACAATTTGAAACAAAATTTCTCGTTCAATTATGATACAAATGAGAAGAGAATTTATTGTTTCCTTTTCTTTTGGAACAAAATTTAACAAATCAAATAAACAGAACAATTACGACATCCCTCAGAGGCTTTAGCGTAGAGCTTCCAGATGGATCATTTATGTTTTAATTGTAGGATCTGCCCAAGAATCAAATAACACTTGTAATCTTCAAACTTTATGGGATTAAAATTAGCATCAGATATAGAAGAATATTTTCGTCTTATTGAAACATTTTTATGAATGCAGGGGAGGGGGAAAACAAAAGAAAAATACCCAGAGTTAGTAGGCAAAACTGCAAAATCGGTATGCATGTCCTATGGGGGAACCCTTTTTGTGCCAAGGGTAGGCCTAGCATGAAAATGCAATCCGCTAGAGTAGGCACTATACAATACCTGATGGATCTGATCAACTCATTGAGTGAAAATAATTTTTGAAAAATTTGGTCAATCGGAGTGACGAGAGTCACTTGTCAAAACGAGGACCTCGTCCGGAGGGATTGATCACTTTTGATTGATACAAGAATTTGCAAAAACGCACAGGTTTGACCTTGACGAACTTCCTATCGAAGAGATTCGTTTTGACAACTTTTCTTAGTGGAGCACGGGTCAAAACTCCAACTGATCAAATGCAAAGGATGGTTTTCTCAAAATCGACTAAATTTTCATATTTGAATTTCGACATCGAAACCTTAATTGGTCAAATGAAATTGACCATTTATTTAAAATCGACCGGATTACCCTAAAAAGGGAAACAGGTCAAATGAATTGAATGAAATTTAACTTATCCAAAATTAATCAGATCACCCTAAAAAGGGTAAATTGATCAAATAGATTGAACGCAACTTGATTTATTCAAAATCGGCTCGGTTGCCCTAAAAATGGGTAAATTGGCCAAATGAATGAAATTGAATTAGTGATTTATTCAAAAATTGGCCGAACGACCCTAAAAATGATAAATTGGTCAAATGACCCTGAAAAGGGTAAATTGGTCAAATGAGTTGACGATTTTTCAAAATCGACCGGATGACCCTAAAAAGGGTAAATTGGTCAAATGACCCTAAAAAGGGTAAATTGGTCAAATGAATTGATGATTTATTCAAAATCGACCAGATGACCCTAAAAAGGGTAAATTGGTCAAAATGAATTGACGATTTATTGAATGAATCGGCAAAATGGATTGGTTGAATTGTCCGGCCATTAGTTATTTCAAAATCATTGAGGTACATTAGTCTATGACCTTCTAAAAATCAAATTTTGGCCTTAATTTATTTATCGTCTCAAAAGGAGGAATCATTTGTGAATTTCTTCAAATTAATGTCCTTCACGCAAGGGATTTTTACCAATTTTTGATAAAATGGCCAAAAAGTGATTATTAGATGCTCATATTCCAAAGATCACTCTATGAAAATGATCGGATCCTACCTTACCTTGCGCACTACCCCTTTGGAGGGTACAAAATGTAAACGTGCAAGTCTCATTGGATTAAGTATCCGAGACGCAATGTGGTTTATTCCTAACACGGGATCCCCTAAGTGGCATTCCCTTTCTAGGGTTTAATGCATGATGCCAGTTTATTAAAGCGATGTAAATATGTGACAAATATGGCCTAAAGGGCATAGATAATGCATCGAGGGGAAAAGGTCTAAAAATGAAATGTATTTATTGAAAATCAAGTGTAATAACTGAAATATAAACATGTGGGTCATCTAGTGGGTAAGTCACTAAAAGAGTGCCAAAAGACCTCTTATTGCTAAGGCCCATGAATGCAATCCAAGAAAACAAAAGAATGGTTAGTGCAATTGATAGTTCACATAACACATTGGGAGCAATTAAGAAAAGAAATACAATAAAAGCAAGTAAAAGGGGTGGAACCCCTTCCCTCGTGCCTAATGTTCTTAAAAGAGGGTGAGGCTGACTCTAACCTAGGAAAATTCTAACATGGATGCATGAGGCTGGGGCTCGCTAATGCAACTAGACTCGATAAGGTTAAAAAGGTCCCCAAGCCTTCAGACCTAAAGACCAAGGGTCATCAATTCCATGGCCTTCGATCGGTGGCTCGAGTGATCCCTTAGGTAGCGCTATGGGCGCAGCGCACACCAGCCGCCTACCCAAGGCGATCGATCCTAATCCTACAAGGCGGTGTGGGAAACGCCCACGAAAAAAATAAAATAAAGTGGGATAACAATAAGTAAACGTGCACGTATGAAGTGTTCCCTATTTTGAGGGAAGGGGTCGAGAACCAATCGCAAGGCTCTAAGGGTGACACACACCCCCCCAAATGCAATGCAAAGCGCAAAATCATACATAAATAAATCATCCATCCATCCAAACAATCGTAGGCGAATGTGTGAGGAAGTGAGTTGATACGCGAAATGCAAAAATCCTAAAAAAAAGAAAAAATGCAATCCTAAACATCCAATGTGATAAATGAAAAGGTTAAAAGAAGAAAAGAATTGACTAAATCGATTGCTCGGACTCTCAAGTCCCCAGTGGAGTCGCCAACTGTCGCGCCCCATTTTTTGATAAATAAATAAAATGGTTTAAAAAATGTATTTGTGATTGGAAAATGAATTGTGATTTAAAATAAAAATGGGTCTAAATGGGACTTTTGAAAATGCGACGATTTGACCCAAGAAAAAATAGTTCAAAAAAGGGTTTTTTTATATGAAAAATGGAGTCGCCACTTGGTATAGAGTTAGGGTGTACCAAGTCACCCAAAAAGTGAACTTTTTAAGGAAAAAAGTAAGAAACCCTTTTGAACGACTCCTAGTCCACGCAAACAAAGAAAAAGATTCGGGAGTCACATTTGACGAAAGGGAAGGCAAGGATAAAAATCCAAGGCACCCCTTCGACCTAGCCAAGGCTAGTTGCGTTGATTTAATCAAAGATTTTCTTGTTTTAACCAAAGAATTTATTACATTTGGATGCACTACATGAATGCAAAAAGAAGGAAAAAATGCAAACCTAAATTCTAAAATGTCTCTTGTAAGGTTTTTGGTCCCAACCACATGAATTGTGGCGGCCAATAACAATAAAGGAAAACCTTATAGAGGTCGATTAATGCAAATGATGGCTAAAGTGCAAGTGTGCAAGTGTATAAAAGGTGCATGTGTGCAATTGTATGGAAATTCAAGTGTTTGTGTGCAAGTGTATGAAATATAGTGATAAGTGTATATAGATCGTAATTAAGTGCAATTTTGTGAAGTAGAAATCAAAATTGAACAATAAGGAAAGGAAAAAGTAATGAGAAAATGTGAATTGAAAAAGTGAGTAAGTGAAAAATTGAGAATGAATGAACCTAAAGGAATGCATCAGGTCGGGTATGGGAATGACTCCTAACTTTTTCGACTTCGATTTTCCCTTTGATTAGAAGGCAAAACTAGCGTGCTAAGGCTATCGAGTAGCCACACTCGCTCGTTTCCCTTATCGGAGGGACACTCAAGCAAAATGAACCCTATAGCTAGTATGGGATGCAAAACCTAAAATGAGAGGAAAAGGGGTTTGAGGATCATGCCAAATGATAAAACTAAGGAAAATGCGTGATATGTGGTGAACAAGCAAATGATGTACTATCGAGGGAAAATCCCTAAGGGTCTAGCGTTGGACTAGCCCATTCTATGAATTCCGACTAGCGTTGGACTAGTGGAAACGATAAAAGAAGCCACAACTAGCGTTGGACTAGTGTGGTGACGTACATTCATCCATTCCATTCATTCACACTATGGAAAGCAAGTAGACATACCAAATACTCATAAACACGTAGCACGTAACATTTAGCATGCTCGACTAGATGCAAGGCCCTAATAAAGCAAGTAACAAGTAACACATAGGCATGCAACCAAGCTAGTGAACTTATTACATTCCCTAACTAAAACAAAAGGGGAAGGGGAAAATGGACCAAATTGCTCGCCACAGCCCTATCTATTACAAGCCAAGAGGTGTACACATACCCCATTTAAAAGAATAATTTAATAAAAGCAAGAATAAATGAAATAATGGAACTAAAGAATGGTAATGAAAGCAAATTAGGCATGCGATTCACACTTAGCACATTGGATCACGTAGGAGAGACAAAAGGGATAAAAGAAATTATACCTCCCTTGAAATGAAGCTCTAATGGAGTGAAATCAACTCATTTACCCTCCAAAATAATAAAGGAGTCAAGGTGCCAATTTATTTGGCAAATAATCACAAAGGATAAAAATAAACATGAATTTGAATCAATTAAATCATGTCAACAAACCACATTTAAGAAGTCACAAGAAGAAAGGACTTGATTGCAAAAATTAATAAAGTCTTGGGGTCAAAATTACAGAAAAATAAAGTTCAAGGACCTAATTGCAATTAAAGTAAGGACCGAATTGAAAGTAGTTGAAAATATCTAGGGCCACAGTGAAATTAAAGAAAAGTACAGGGACTGATCTGCAAATGCATTCTCTGGTTTCTTAATGGACCAGGCCATGGGGCCATTTATTATTTGTTTGGGCCAAAGCTTCCCAGCCCAATGGAAATTCAGAACAAAAAGGGAATGGGCCATTTTATTTGTTCGTTGGGGCCAAGCTCTTCCTAGCCCAACCGAAAAACCCAAGTAAAAACAGATGGGCTAGCTTTCACTTTCCAGCAAAGCAAATCCAACCAACAGAGTGGGCTTCACCTCTTAAACCCAAACCAGAAATCCAAACAAACGAAATTAAGCCCACTTTTCAAACCCAACCAAATATTATTACCCAAAAAACCCAAATCATAAAACTAAACTCAACAAGATTAGCAAATCAAATAAAATTATCAAGCCACAATTATGATCTAAATCCCAGAATTAATCCACTCAAAAGACTACTTAAAAATGAAAGGATAATTAAAGTCTAAAAGGGCAAAATTGGTTTAATTACCAAAGGTTTTAGGCCATATCAGAATAGGGGAAATTCGAGGGATTCAAATGCAACCAAAGCAGGGACCTAATTGAAGGACTTACGCAGGTGTTGGAGGCAAATTATGAAGCTCAGAAAATGCAGGACCAAATCACAAAACAAAAAGAAAATGGAGGGACTGAAACTTCAATTTAAGCAAGTATTCATCTTCCCCAAATGAATTCAACATCAGATTAACATTGCTGCTTTCTTACGAAGGAAAAATGTCCGAGAAAAAAAACTTCGGACTCACATGAATCTCTTCTCATCTGAATTCCTATCATTAAATCTATTTCATGCAAGAAGGGAAATTAAGAAAACAAAGCCCATCAAATACTGCTTTTATTCATGAAAAAACGGCACCGACTACTGGCTCTCTTCATCCGAAAAATGCAGATAAATCACCTTTGAATCAGAAATTTCAATCAAGCAATTCGTCGAACAAGTTAGGGGCGTTAGAAAATTCACCAATTCTTTGTTATATTGAAGCTATAATCGGCCCAAAATTTATTAGAAATCAAGCCATTCAGCTCAATCAACATATGCAGCATGTATATTCAAAAATGAAGCCAATTAACAGGAGAATTGCACCAAACGAAATCACGGAAAACCCATTTCAAAAAACTGGACAAGAACTGAAAATTTTTTATCTCCACCATGTTTCAGTCCAATCAGCAAAAAAGAACATACACAATGACGAAATCACATATAAAGCTATAGACAACTAATCAACATCAGAAAAATGAACAATAAGAGCTCCAAAAAATCTGGAACCGACACTCGAAAATTAAGGAAGAAAGACTTACAGTGCTAATCTCAATGAGCTTTAATGGTGGTGGTAGTGGATTTCGGTGGGCAGCCGCTGCTCTTGCTTGGTTTTTACTTCTTTTCGTTTCTCTGTTTCCTTTTTCTCATTTTCCAGCCGAAGCCTTCCCTTTGCTTTTCCTTGTTTTGCTGTTTTCAATTCCTCCCTCGGTTTACGGCCTTTCCCTTTACTTCGCCGCCCATCCCTCTGTTTTTTCCTCTGTTTTCCTATCCAGCTGCAATAGCCGAAGCCATCACCTGATTTTCTTCTTCTCTTTCCTTTTTCTGATTTTTCTGGTCCCCCCCATTTCATCCGCCACCTCCCTTTTTGGTTTCTTCCATTTTCTCTTTTTTTTTTTTTTTTTTTTTTTTCAGTCCAGCTTAGTCGCAGCCATCTCCCTCTGCCTTTTTCTGTTTTTTGCTCCCCTTTTTCATTGCCGAGCTTTCCTTTTTCTGTTTTTCAGCCCTCCGTTTTTGTTCCGCCGCCCCCAGCCATCTCGTTTTTTCTTCCCTGTTTTGCCGAACATAGCCTCTCTATTCCGTCACTCTCTCTTAAGCCGTCCCCCCTTGCGGCTGCTGTCCCTTTTAGCTTATATATGAGCATCCCCTCTACCCTAAAACCCAGCTATCCTTCTGTATTTGCAGCCCAAGGAGCCGTCCCAAACTTTCCTTGCAAGCTGCTACAAATGCAGCTTGCCGCGGCTATCCCTTTTTTTTTTTTTTTTTATAAAGTAATTTAACAAAAATGATAATAAAAACTAAGTAATAATAATAAAATAAATAAAAAATAAAAATAAAAAACAATAAACAAACTAAAACAACAAAATTGCCATTTTCAATCTTTTCCTTTCATTTTTCATTTTTCATCATTTTTCACTTTTTTTCATTTTTTCACTTTCAAGAAATCATTGAATTTAAATTACAAACGACAAAATCATATTTTTTGAATGTTTTTTTTTCTTTTTTTCTTTTTTTTTTTTCAAGAAATTCTATGTTAAAACTTAAAAATAAAAATAAAACTAGAAACTAAAAACTAAAAAACGAACAAAGCTAACACGGCAAATAAAAAGCTAAAAATAAACGGTAAATGAAATTACACCAAAATTTGGTGTCTACAGTTGAACAAGAGAACATATTACAGTTTATCGAGCAAAACATTTAAGGGAAACAAAGAAACCCGACTAATTAGGAGTAAAATGTGTAAAGATGACTTTCAAGTAAGAAGAGGGTTGTTTGAACCCCAGGATGAAAAATCATGTTTTAAAATGGAAAACCGGTCATGGTATTGGCCAAACAAAAGTATACAAGTTCAAATAGAAACCTAGCCCTCGAGCGAAAATTTGGGCAGCACGCCCTTTGTGTTTACCTAATTTTCCAGCCATTTTGGTTTCATTATTTTTCCTCAACCACAACCCAACATCACTCATAAGCAATTCAAGTCAAGAGCCGTTCCATAGGCTCACAATATCATAAGAATAAGAATTACAACAATCACAAGTGCAGAAATTCAACTTAGCACAGGACAGATTTGACGTACGAATGCGGAAATAACATATCCGAAGTTACGCTTATCGGATTGAGACAAAACCTATGCCGTTTCGAAGCTAAGACACAGAGTTACAACATTCATGAAGGTCACTTAGTCCAGTTCCTAATGTAACTTAGTCAAATTCTCAAATTACTAAACCAGAAACCAATTCGTCGGCTGTTTAAACGCAGAACACTGTAATGGACATATCTCAGAGTACACAAGTCCGAATCAGGTGTTCTTAGAGGCATTTGAAAGATAATTCAGAATACTACAACTTTCATGTTTTGGCAAAAAGCTAAATCAGAATGGATCCTAGTCGAAAAACGTGATAAACTGGACTTAACTGATCACACGGACTGCTTGGGAAATACTTAAAACAGTAAGGGTATTTTGGACTTTTCACTTCTTACGCTGCTCCGATTGAGCTTAAATTTTGTAGGCACCTATAAAATACCATTCTCTACAACTTTCCTTCTTTGACCTAAGGCCAATTCGGCCTCTAACATAGGGATTCAAATTCGGACAGAATAGGATGAAAATTTCCAGAAATCTGAAATCTTTTGGTTTCAATGATAGTTTTCTTAATTTCTTGCTACACTTGCAACCAAAACCCCCTATATAACCTTATATACAACATATACTAACTATACAACAAGTTTAGGCAGAAATTAATCAAACTCTAACTTACATATTTCATCCAAAAATCACCACAACAACTTGCATCACTTGTAATCAAACCCAAAACATGGACTATTTAACATCTTACACAAGAATAAAAGGATCAAAGCCATAGATCAGATTTTATACCTCAAAAAGAAGGCTTGCAAGAGTGATCCTCCACTATTTCTTGAAGTTTTTGGTTCCCTTAGCTTCCCAAGCTTCCAAACTTACAATCAATCGGTTTAGAATTCGATTTTAGCACTTGGTTGGTGTAAATCAAGAAGGAATTTGTTTTCTCTTGCTCTCCCTTTCTCTCTCTCTTGCTTGGCCAAGACCAGAAAAAATGAAGAAGAAAGATGGCTGAAGTGAAGGATAAAAAGGCAAGAAAAAAAAAATTAATTAAGGAGCCATGAGGTGGTGACACTTGGCGCCACCAAAGCCATGCAAATTTTTCTCTCTCTCCCTTACATTTTTGGCCACAAATTTCGGTCAAAGGCAGCTGGAAATGAAGGGATATTTTGCTCAAATATCAATGAGCTCATGTGGTAAGAAAGTGGTGGTCCAGTGGTGTGTTCAATCGGTAGTGTGCGGTACACGTCGGTTCACACCGTTTTTCTTTAAAACACCCGTACTAGGGTTTTTACTTCCTATTCACTAACCTTATATCATTGCTCCTAATCACATATTATTTCTCACTTAAAATTCACTTTTAATCACCAAATTTGATCCTTGCTCCGTACCGAAAAATCATCCGGCGAAAATCGCGAAAACCCTAATTTGCTCCAAGTTTGAAAACGAAGAGTGAAACCCTACTTTCTAGATTCATTTGCACTTATTGGAGAATGATTGGGTAGTAGGGCTATAATAAAGGAATAATTTCTAAATAAAAAGGCATTTTTGAGAAAAATATAAGAAATTTGCGAGTCCTCACATAAAGAATTTTTACTAGATATGATAGAAAAAATTAATGATCCAATAGCTAAGAAAGAATATTTAGAAAGATTAAAAAGTTTAATCATTCAAGAAGATAAAATGCCAAAAATTATAGAACCCTTTAGCATTTCTAAATTAATAGATAAATATCCAAATATAAATATAATGAAAAAAGAAACTACTAAAGATCTTCAATCAGAAATTAATAATCTTAAAATACAAGTAAAACAATTACAACAAGAAATAATAGAATTAAAATTAAAAGATTTAGAAATAGAATCAAAATTAACATTAATAGACAATAATCAACCTTCTACCTCTAACACTAAAACAAATGAAATATCAATTGCAGAAGACATAGTAAAAGAAGATCAATATATAAATACCATAGAAAGAATAATTTTTCAAAAATGGTTTGCCTTAGTAACTATTACAGTAGAAGATTTCAAAGAAACGTTTGTAGCTCTAATAGACAGTGGAGCTGATACAAGCTGTATTAAAGAAGGAATAATTCCCACTAAATATTGTGACAGAACAAAAGAAAAATTAATGGCAGCAAATGGACAAGATTTAGAAGTAAAATATAAATTCACAAAAGGATCAATATGTAATAATGAATATTGTATTAGACATAATTTCATAATTGTAAATAATATAAATCATGATGTAATATTAGGAACACCCTTTTTAATTCAAATTTATCCATTTTTAGTAAGCAATGAAGGAATTTCAGTAAATATAATGGGAAAAATTATTACTTTTAAATTCTTAACTCCAATAAGACAGAAAGAATTACAAACATTACAAACATCTTCAATATATAAAACAATAAATACCATTACTAAAGTACAACAACAAATAAATTATATTAAAGAAGAAAAATCTTATTTAAAAATTGAAGAACAATTAAATGATATTAAAATACAAAAAAGAATATCAGAATTAGAAGAATTATTTCAAAAAGAAATTTGTGCAGATATTCCTAATGCTTTTTGGAATAGAAAACAACATATGATAGAATTACCTTATGAAAAGGACTTTGAAGAAAAGAATATTCCAACAAAAGCTAGACTAATACAGATGAATTCTGAATTACTAAGAATTTTGTAAAAAAGAAATAAAAACATTAATAGATAAAGGATTAATAACACCTTCAAAATCACCTTGGAGCTGTGCTGCATTCTATGTCATGAATCAAGCTGAAAAAGAAAGAGGAGTTCCAAGATTGGTATAAATTATAAACCTTTAAATAAAGTATTACAATGGATTAGATATCCTATTCCCAATAAAAAAGATTTGCTTAATAGATTATTTAATGCAAAAATATTCTCAAAGTTTGATATGAAATCAGGATATTGGCAAATAATAATAGTTTGATAATGAGTTACAAATTGTAGCTGTGCTAGTCTTACGGTTGAAACAGTGAGTGAAAACAGTCAACTTTTCTGGTTCACTGTGACTCATAGAAAATGAACTAGCAGGTGTCATTTATACCGTTAGAAAGCCCTCAGATTTTAGTTTCACATGCTACAAACGACACTTGATTTCGACTTCTGTACAAAAAATTATGTGCTGTTTAGTACACACTGGTCGGCTACACTGATCACAAATTTCCAGGTTTGATTTCTTCCCTTTAACTTAACTTTAACTCATTCAAATGAATTGATTTTTGGAAGACGATTTACACACACATAACTCAACATGTAGCAAGTATTTTTACATCAATATAACCACAAATTCAAAATTAAAACAAGAGAATCACTCCCTCAAAATTTTGGACAGCAGCCCTAGTTTCTTTCTCTCAAAATGTTTCCTCCAACTCTCAATGTGACAGCCCCACCTCCCCCTAAGGCGAACCAAAGGGTTCGGCGGACCGCCTGCCCGGCTCTCACCGGGACTCAGTCGTTCACTATAGTTCTCAAATAAATTACAATATAAATCTCAAAAATATACATTAAATTCCACAAATTCAATTGCACTACAAACTAAAACCTCAAAAGATACAAGAAATACTAATTTTCCAAATAAGACAAAGGTCCTCAATTCTCACAAATTTATCCATGAATATACAAATATCCGTTCAAGTCCAATCATTCAAACAATACTAACTATTACACAAGAGGAGTCCGGATTCAAGAATTACATATCCCAAATGAAGTGAAACTAGTTCCCAAGTGTGGAACGTACACGTACATCCATTCAAGTCCAAATATTCATACAATCCCAACTATTACACACGAGAAATCTAAAACTCAAACTATACAGAAGATAACCCATCCGGTCACATGAATAAGTACTACAAGCACTTCCTTCGCCTCGAGCCCTGTGGAGGGGAATAAAATAGTTTTGGAGTGAGTTAGAAGCTCAGCGAGTAACCAGTAAAATCCAGAAATCAAATAAGCTTTACAATCGTTCATTTCAATGATGTCATGATTCAGTAGTCTAATGTACGTTTATTGCTCTCGTGAGCCAGTGAAATCATTTCACTTAAACACCCAACACTCAAATAGATCATTTAACGTTGAAATCGTGATAGGGAGCCCGTTGGTGCTCTAGATGAACATGAACATGTAGACATCAAATTTTTAGGGTATTTTTGTTTACTATTATTTTTTATTAGTTTTATTTACTTTTAGTCTTTTATTTTTATTTTTAAGTCATTTTATCATAGAATTTATCAAAAAATGAAAAATCATTCACAAAAAAATATGCTTTATTTCTTTTAGATTTGAGTTTACTGTTATTTACTCAAAAAAAAGGAAAGGAAAAAAGAAAAAATCTTAGCTTTGTTGTCTTTTATTCCTAGTTTTGTTCATTTTATCCGATTTTATTTAAATTGTTGTTTTTCTTTAATTAATATTATTTTCATTTTTATTAAATTATTATTTCAAAAAAATGGAAAAGGAAGCTGCACATGCAGTAGCATGAAAAAAATATCATTTTCACTACCTATTTTTTTCCACGGGAGATTTTTCTGGTTCTTTCTTTTCTCCCAATGGATCGGATGGCTGAAGTTTTTGGTAGAAACCAACCCTTCATCCTCACCTTTGAGGTGAGGGTTTAGGGGTTATGGGTTCCTATAAAAGGAATAGCCTCAGCCAAGAAGGGGACGGAGCGAGAGGGAGTGTGTGTGACGGAAGAAAGAAAAACCAGCAAAGGAAGGTGAGCTAAGAGGGCAGGGGCGGCTAGGGTTAGAAGGCTGGAGAGGATAGAGGAGACAGCAGAAAAAGAGAAAAAAGAGGAAGGAAGAAGAACCAGAACAGGGGCGGCGGAGGAACAAAACTGGGGAAAAAAGAAAGGATGCAACCGAGAGAAGAAAAGAAAGATTGAGAGCTGGGGAGAGAGAGAACATTCTGGAAAATCTTGGGAGAGGGACTAGGGTTAAGAACAACGGAGGAGAGTTTTTGGAACGAGGAGGAGAAATCAAATTGAAGCTTCAAGTTGCGGCCCGTCAGTCCAGGAGAAAAATTTTGCAGCTTTCCACCGATGGCTTGAATCTGTTCATCTTACCAAGAGGTAATCTCTGAACTTTCTTTCGTTCTTTTGCTCTCTGCATTTTGGGTTCTTCCATCGCTGTTTAGCTTCACTTCTATGTTATAATCTTGCGTTAGAATGAAGTATTTGATCTGTTTGATGTTGGGAGTGGTATAAAGTGTTGTGTTGGTTCGAAAGATTGCTACTTTGGTTGAATCTTGTTAGCTGTGTGTGCCCAGAATGTCATGGTTGTAAAGTTATAGAACAATTTTCCCAGATTTTGCATGATCTTGTTCGGAGTTTTGTAGCGTATGAATAGGAAAATTGTAGGAAAGGAATCAGAAGTTTGTAGGGTTTTCATGAACGAATCTGGTTCTTACTAGCCTTTCCGCCAACTCAGATTCTCGTTTGCGTGCGTAATATTGAATCCTGATGATGTGTTTGGGAGTCATTTTTTAGAGGTTTTCTTTTCTTTTCTGGTGAATCCGTGAAGTATAGATTGCGAAAAAGCTGCAACAAGTTGAAGCTTTTAGCTTATTACAGCAGATCTTTCGTTTTCCCTTCTAGTTCGCTGAAGCATTGTTTCCTGATGTCGACAAGACTGTCTTGTGTCGTCTTTGTTATGTATGTTTTGCTCCAGAAGCCTAGCTCATCAAATTTAGCACTTTAGTCAATGTTTGTTTCTGATATTAGATGAATAAAACATTCGGTTGTGGAGGGTATTTACTGGAACTATGTTTTTGTATCATGATTTCGGCTGTTTGGTCCTAAGTGATTCAGTTTGAGCTTTGGGGTATTAGTTGAGGTTTCGACATGCTCCATTGGAGTTTATAAATGTGTCGTGTGCGTGTTGAAATGGTAGAAAGGAAGTTGCTGCAAGGTTTGTTAGTCACCTCAGATTACGAAAAATTCTTGCTGCATGCTGTTTTTTTTTGTTTTTTCTTTCTTTCTTTGTCCCTGGCTGCCATCATTCCAGTTTTTTTTTTCTGCCTTGACTCTGCGATAATGATGTAGTGGTTGGTCCGGTTGAGGATTAGGGGGTTTGTATCTTGTGGTTGTGGATTCAAAAGTGGATGTTCTTTGATAATGTTTCAGTTGGTATTGAAACACAGTAGGCTGCAGAGAAAGGGAAACCAGTTTGCAGAATTGTTTCTTCGTTGCATGCATGAAATAATTCTGAGAATTATACTTTACCCCCCTAATTTTTCAACTATTTCTTCAAAGGCCCAATTATATTCTAGTTTCTTGCAATTAGGTCCTAAAATAACTGCAATTTGAACCATTACTACCCCTTCTTTGCTCTTGGAACCGTGAATTTCCCAAAATGTGTTAATTGGGCTTGGGTGATTGGTTAATATTTGCAATAGGGTCCTTGGTAGTTTTTCTATTTTAGAAATTTGATCAATAATTTACTTTCTTGGAATTATGCATTATTTGATTTCATTTAAGCTGCAATTGGGAGGGATTTGGTGATTTTGTTTATACTTTACTATTTAATTGGTGCCTTGACCCTTTTTTTGTTTTCAAGCTAATATTTCCTTCATTTCATTACCATTGCAAGGGAGGTAACCTCTATCTTCTTGATTTTATTTCTCCTACGTGCTCCTACATGTTTCGTGTGAATATGCATGCTTTAATTCGTTTTTCATTTTATTAATGTTTAATTGCCTGTTTCGCTTTCTTGCTATTTCGCCTTCTTTAATTGGCAAGTCATTTGAGGGCATTTGAACCCCAATTTGTAATAGCTAGGTTTTTGGCGCCTCTCTTGAAGACATGTCTTAACTAGCCAATGTAATTGTTAGGATTTATTTTTCTAAGTCTTCCCCTTTTAGATTGTAGTAGGCATCCCCTTTTGTAATAGATAGGGCTTGTGTGCTATGTGTTTGTGTGTGCCTATATGCCTATGTGTTTAATCGCTTTCCCTAGGATTCTGCATCTAGACAAGCATGCTTATGTGTTACGTGCTATGTGAAACTATGTGTTTTGCATGCCTATTTGCTTTTAGTATTATATCTGATTATGTGGATGGAATGTACGTTACTGTGGCTAGTCCAATGCTAGTCATGGTCTTCCCTTCGAGCTCTTACAAGTCCAATGCTTGTGAGAGAACGTTAGTTAAGGGCTAGTCCAACGCTAGACCCTTAGGAACCATCCGCACGTTAGATCATAATTGTGTGATAAAATCACTTCATCTCATGCATATTTTCACTTTTTAGGGTCTTTTATCATTTTTTGCATGACATCCCTCCTTATACGTATATCCCTTCCCCCATATTTTCCCTTATATATATATTACTTACCCCTTTGTATGAAACATGACATTACACTTGCATTTCATCTAAGCATTAGACCTAGGTTAATACATTTGCTTGATTAGACTAAAAAAAACCCCTTGAATATGGGATATGGATGAGTTTGGCTTTCTAGTCTTAGTACGCTCGTATTCCCTCTATAAAAGAGAAAATTGAGTCACGAACATTAGTCCCCCGTACCCGACATGATGCATTCCTTTAGGCCACGTATATTTGTATAATTATTTTTATTTTTATTTTCTTTTCTTAGAGTCTCACATTTTTGCATTATTCGTGACCTCTCCAAAGAGTCCACATTGGGCATCACAATTAATGTGATTGGCACCAATTGAGTTTTGAAGAGATATTTTGACCCCCCGATACCCTCCTGGGTCTAGGGTATGCATTCATATAGTACATCCAAATGTGATAAATCTTTAGATTAGAATAAGAAAATCTTTGACTAAATCGCGCAACTGGCCTTGGCTAGGTTGAAAGGGTGCCTTGGATTCTTATCCTTGCCTTCCCTTTCTTCAAATGTGACTCCCGAATCTTTTTCTCTGATTTTCGTAGACTTGGAGTCGTTTAAAAGGGTTTTTCTACTTTTTCCTTTAAAATTCATTTTTAGGTGACTTGGTATATCTCAACTCAATACCAAGTGGCGACTCCATTTTCCATTCAAAAAACCCTTTTTAAACTATATTTTGGGTCAAATCGTCGCATTTTCAAGTCTCATTTAGACCCATGTTTTCCATTTTTTTTAAATCAAAAATTCATTTTCCAATCAAAAATTGAATCAAAAGCCATTTTCCTAAACTCGTCTTTTATTTTTCTTATTAAAAAATGGGGCGCGACAGTTGGCGACTCCACTGGGGACTTAGACAGTCCGAGCAAATTTGATTTAGTCAACCTTTTTCTTCTTTTAACCTTTCCATATATCGCATTTGGATGTTTAGGGTTGCATTTTTTCTCTAGGATTTTTTGCATTTCGCGCGTATCAACTCACTTCCTTACCCATTTGCGCACGATTGATGTGATGGATGGATGGTTTATTTATGTGATCCCGCGCTTTGCATTACATTTGGGTGGGGGGATTTTACCCTAGAGCCTCGCGTTGGTTCTCGATCCCTCCCCTCCAAACGTGACACTAGCATACGTGCATACGCTTTATTTTTTTATCCCTCAGTTATTTTTCTTTTAGTGGCTTGTCACGCCACTCCACCCTATTAGGATTAGGCGACCCACTTGGACGTGTGATCGCGACATGACGTGTGCGTAGCATGATCCGAGGGGTCACTCAATCTTCCGCTTTAAGCTGTGGGTTAATAGCCTTTAGCTTTTAGTCGAAGATTGAGGATTTTTGATAGATTCACTCAGACATGTAGCCGTGACACGACGTGTGCGTAGCAATGTCTAGGGAATCGCTCGAGCCACCGACAAAGAACTTTGGGATTGATGACCCTTGATTTTCAAGTCTGAAGGCTCGGGGTGTGATAGCCCCACCTCCCCCTAGGGCGTACCCCAGGGTTCGGCGGACCGCCTGCCCAAGTCTCGCCGGGACTCAGTCGTTCACTACATTCCTCAAATAAATACAAGAATAAACCTCAAATATAACTCAAATGTTCCAACATTTACATATCAAAAGCGAAGCGGAAACAATTCCCAACTATACATAAAATGATTTCAACATCCAAATTGTACAAGATATAGGCCATCCAGACACGTGCACAAGTACTACAAGTCCTTCCTTCGCCACGAGCCCTGTGGAGGGGAATAAAATAGTTTTGGGGTGAGCTAGAAGCTCAGCGAGTAACCAGTAAAATCAGAAATCAAATATATTTCACAATAATACATTTCGATGATTTCGATGATGTCATGATTCAGAGATCAAATGTACGTTTATTGCTCTCATGAGCCGGTGAAATCATTGCACTTGAACACCCAACGCTCAAATAGATCATTTAACATTAACATTGAGAGGGAGCCCCTTTTTGAGCTCCAGATAAACATGAACATGAACCATAAACAAGGTGGAGACGTTGGTGTCCAGCACTAGACTTTCCCAGAACTCATTGAAGCCAAATCATGTCATGAATCCACATGCAAGCACGCATGATATGCAATCGAATAACTAATGCAAGAAGCATTTCACAAGTACTTTGGAAATAGTTTAGGGTCACTCACCTCCACGGCTCAGGAACCAACCATCATATACCATTGCCTTGCTCAAATCCAAGTCTTAAATCACAAACTCAATGCAAACAAGTCCTTTAAAAGTTCGGACAGCATTTCCCCTAAATTTGCTAACTTTTCCAGCCGTCAAGGCTTCATTATTTCCTCAGCCAGTTCCAAAGTCACACAAATAAGTTCATCCAATAGCCATTCAGCAAGCTCCAAGTAGTACTAGTACAAGTCAAGCTAGGGAAAAGTCCGGAAATGAAAGTTAAGCTCAAAACCAGATAAACAGTTTTGATGTCATTTTGCGGTAATGGTACCAAAGGCACTACAATTTTCGGATGAAGGTACAAGATACACCGTTTCGAAGCTAAGAGATAGGGTTACAATATTACAGAAGGTCACTCAACCCAGTTTCGAGTGTAACAAGGTCAAAAATGCAAGATACTACACCAAAAATGTAAAACAGATTCACCAAAACGCATTCTAGAGGAAACATCATAACTCAGGTTATCCAAGTCCAAATCAAGAAATTCCAAAACCAGCTGAAAGCTAAGAAACAGGGTTAAATTTCATCAGAAGGCCTCAACAACCAATTTGGAAGAAATTCCAGCCAAAACAACCAATTACAGGCGCAATTCTTACATTCGAATAAAACCAGGACAGCAATAGTAATTTCGACTTTTCTCATTCTACACTACTCCGATTGACCTAAAATTTTGTAGGCACATCTAAAATGTCATTCCCTACAATTTTCATGTTTTAAGCCAAGGCAAATTCGGCCTCTAATTAGGAGCTAAAAATTCAGGCAGAATGTTCCTTCACAAAACCTAGTTTTCTGAAATTTCTTCCAAAACAGAAATTGATTGCAATTGACCACTTTTTCCACCTCATAGAGTCCTTAAACATCATTTCCAATCATCATAGATGACCACATACTCATATTCATATGAAAACAGAAAAATCCCCAATAATTATAAAACTTCACCAATTCAACCAAAATCAAGATATCTTTCACCCAATCACACATTTAATCAACACAACTCATTACTTTGACATTATCAAGACCAAAGGAAGCATTCCCTAGTTACTCACCTTGGAACCAAAGAAAAGAGACCACTTAGCACCATAAGTTTCCAAATAACTTCACCAATCACCTCAAGACCACTTAGCAAAGAGATTTTATGGAATGATTTGGAGTTTTATTGGTTGGATTTGAAGATTGAGCAAGAAATAGAAGGAAGAAATTGATAGCTTTTCTTTCTTTTCCTTTGAGAGAGAGCCGGCTATGAAGCTTTAGAAATAAGGATGATTTTTGGCAATTTTTTGATTTATTTGGTAAAGTAGGGAATAGTGTAGTCAAAGTCCAAGACTTAATCTTATGGTGACACTTGTCACCTTTTGGTTCAAAACTTATCTTTTTGTCTCTCCAATACAAATATCTTAACACTTTGTAAAATAATATCACTTAATACAAAATTCCAACAAGTTGTCAAAAATATAATGCATTTACCGCACTTGCGGGTCCCACGTTCAAAATACGCTCTTAATTTCTCAAAAACTAACCGATACTAGAAAAATCATTTTAAAACTATCTTTGCTCATAAACTTTATCTGGGGAATTTTTCTTGTTTTCTAATCAAGAAAATGTAGAAAAGGCGGGCGATTAAAAAAAATAAACCCTAGAAAATTAGAAAATTCCCGGGTTCTCAAACTCATTTTTTTCGAGGCGTCACACGGGGACCTAAAATCTGTTGAGTCTAGATGCATTAGTGAGCCAATACCTCATGCATTCATGGTAGTTTACCTAGGGTAGAGTCTGCCTTACCCTATTAGGGACACTATTGATGAGGGAGCACCGAGGATCAATGGTGATCATGACCAAGTCATTCACGTACCACTAGGACCAGTCACAAGAGCTCGTGCCAAGAAGATGCGCGAGTCACTTCAAGCACTTGTATGCACCGTCCAAGAGAGAATTGGAGATAACTTAAAGACCATTGAAGGCTTGGAGAATGAGGATTCCACAATTTACACCTTGCTCCAAGTGGATGAGCCAAGTGAAGCCGAGAGTTAGTTGACCATCCATTGGTCAAAGGCCGAGGCTTAGTAGCGTTTTAATTGCCGTTTTAGTTGTTTACCTTTGTAATAAAATTCGGTCCAAATTAATCCTTAGTTGGCCGAACAAGTAGTCCTTTTTAGTCATTTAAATTCGGCCCACAAGGCCCTAGTCCTTAAAACGAACCCATCCACTTTAGGGTTAGCTTTCAAGTCCATTGTATGGCTTTAAATAGCCAAGACAAGAGAGCTTTACGATCAGTTTTTTTTATTAATACAATTTGAGTGTTTTCACTTTTCTCTTCCTAAGAGAGCCTTCTTGAACACTTGAGAATATATCTCAATTGTTCAATTGAACTTATCAATCAAGTAACTCCTTGGTTGTGGCGTTCCTCTACCTCCAATTTGGTTCGTTAGTTCGTTAGATAGCGGGTTGAGATAATATCAATAACGTTCGTTATCTCGGGAATTAATTTGGGTCAAATTACCGCTGCCTAAACCATGGTGATTTGGTTGTCTAGATCGTGGAATCACATCAACTATTCACGAGGGGAGGGATCCAACCTCTCTATTCCTTTTATTGCTTTATATCTTTGTATTATTTTGATACAAATGTGTTATGTGTATTTTTCTGATTGAACTAACTCTCCTTGGCTTTTGTCTCCATTGCATTCATAAGCCTAGAACATAAGAGTCCTAGCATGGTACTCTCTAGGAGCCTACCCTATTTGATGTGACACGTTTAAATTCAATGTTTCGCATTGGCAGCATAAATACATTTCTTTTTAGGCTCACCCCGGCATACAAAAGGGGTTCCTTTAGGTCACGTTTTATTTGCGTACTGCATATTTAGTCGCTTTGATAAAATGGCATCATGCATAAACCCTAGAAAGGGAATGCCATTTAGGGGATCCCGTGTTAGGAACAAACCATCCTGTGTCTCAGATATACAATCCAATGAGACTTGCATGTCCATATTTCTTGTACCGTCCAAAGGGGTAGTGCACAAGGTAAGGTAGGATCCGATCTTTTCAAAGACGGCAAAGAAATTTTTGCACATTAGAATATGGGCATCTGACAATCATCTTTTGGCCATTTTAAACAAAATTGGTAAAAAATTCCCTTGCGTAAAGGACATTAATTTGAAGAAATTCACAAATGACTCCTCATTGTTGAGACGATAAATATAGAGGCCAAAATTTGATTTTAAGAGGCTCATAGACTAATGCATTGCAATGATTTTTTTTTGAAACTACCAATAGGTAGATAATTCAATTGATTTTTGAATAAACCATCAATTTCATCCATTTTGTCAATTCATTCAATTTTAGGACAATCTAATAATTTTTGAATAAATCATTAACTCCATTTCATTCGGTTGGCCAATTTACCCATTTTTAGGGCAATCGAGTCGATTTTGAAGGGATCATCAATTTCATTCAATTCAGCTAACCAGTCTACCTATTTTTAGGGCAATTCGGTCGATTTTGAATAAATCATCAATTTCATTGGACCAATTTACCCATCTTTAGGGTGACCTAGTTTATCAATTTCATCCGATCCATTTGACAATTTAGGGTTTCGGTGCCAAATTTTAGAATTAAAATGGCTAATTGTTTTGAGAAAATCATCAAAATGTATGCATTAGGGTTTCGATCCATGTTAAGAAATTTCAAGTTTCTCCAGTAGCAGGCTCGTCAAAGTTAAATTGATTTGTACGGTTAAGAAATTTCAAATTTCTCCAGTAGCAGACTCGTCAAAGTTAAATTGATTTGTACGAGTTCCTGTGCCGATCAAAACCATTCCTTCATTAAAAGGTCTCCCGCTGTTCAATTGGTTCAAAATTGTCAAATTACTTTCTAATCAAATGTCAATAAGTTGATTGGATCCATCAGGTGTGGTATAGTGCCTACCTCAGAGGATTACATCATGTTAGGCCTACCCTTGGCACTAAAAGGGTTCCCCCAAAAGACATGCATCCGAATTTTTTGGATATTTACTAACTCCTATCTTTTTCTTTTTCTTTATTTTATTTTTTTTGGAAAAGCTAAGCAAGGGCTAAATCTAAAGGCGATTCCTTTCAAAAATTTTAGGTAATATTTAAACATAACTTCTCGTCGAAGCCCCATCATAACACGATCCGTAGTCAAGCCCAGAGGAGTCGTGTAAACATGAGTTCATAACCGGAACCGTCGGATAGGTCTGCTACTGCAGCTCAACCTGAGACTACGAGTTTAGGGGTTCAGCTAACCGAGATGTTACTATGTTTGGTGAGATGGCTACTGAGATGGCGGGCCAAAGGAAATTGATTGATGAGCTTATTAGTAGTGGAGTTCAACTCGAGCTCGTACCTGTCAGACAACTTGAGCAAGAATCATTTGTCATACCTCCGACTCAAACTACCTTTACTCCATCCTTCCCTATTCCACCCGAAGAAACTTTTACCTATGCCACCACAAATTTGCCATACATTTACCCTCCTAATCCTTCATTTCTTCCTATTCACATGCGAGGTCTACAACCTCAAGTCACTTCGAATATACCCCCCGAACCACATGTTTTTTATCACACTACCGCAAAGCCCTTACTGCCAGACCATACTGTCCAAGCTAAACTAGAGATAGGAGAATCTTCTGCTCCTGTTGATATGAAATTGCTCAAGCGCCTAGACCGCTTCGACGAATTTATGAGAAAAAGTCAAAGGTTAAACAAGTAAGGAGTATTGGACTATGATGAACTTTGTCTCTTCCCAAATGTGCAGTTGCCTGTGGGGTACCCCAAAATTTAACAAGTACGATGGAACTGGCAATCCCAAAACACATCTCCGTCTGTTTGCTAACAAGTTGGGGAGGTCCATAGATGACGAGAATCTGCCTCTAAGGCTATTCCCAGAAAGTCTGAAGGGGGATGCACTCGACTGGTATTCCAATCTGAAACCCGAAGAAGTAAAGACCTGGCTTGACTTGTCCAATGCTTTTGTGAGGCAGTACGAGTATAACTGCGAGCTGGCTCCGACATGAACCACACTAGAGGGGACAAAGAGGAAGCCATCTGAAGATCATAAAACCTATGCTAAGAGATGGAGGAAAATAGCTGCAAAGGTTGAGCCGCCAATGACTGAAGATGAAATCATTCGCACCTTTATTAAAGCACATGATCCCCCGTATTTTGAGGAAATCTTTCGCATGACTGGATGCTCTGTAACAGCCCCACTTTCCCCTAAGGCGAACCAAAGAGGTTAGCGGACTGCCTGCCCATCTCTCGCCAGGACTACGGATCAGTTTACGTCGATCTATTACGTTCCGGAACCTACCGAAGCGCGCAAACAAGTGAAAACACAAAATAAAAAAAAATGAAAATTGAAGCCGAAATGAACAGTAGAAGACACGTCAGAATCCGGCCGGATACAACGCCGAGAGCATTCCAAATTTTTTTCATTTTTCCCTCGCAATCCGGCCCGCAATCCGGCCAAGATTCCGGCCGGATTGTCTGGCCGGATATCAGGCCGAGAGCACTGGCCGGATTTTCTCTTTTTTTTTTCAAGCAATCCGGGCCTTCAATCCGGCCAGTTTCTGGCCGGATTCCTGGCCGGATTTGGTACTGTTCATTCGCGCCAAAATCTTTTCCTTTTCGTTTGAAAGTCGTGGTGATCCGAAATCCATCCAAACATTTACCAAACATATATATACATTGAAAACCAACCTTTACAAGTCAAACGGCCTACCAAAGTGTCCATTTAGTTCATACATATACAAGTAGCCATTTACACACCAAACATTGGTGGAATCAAAGCACTTAGGGTTTCACCCTCAAGGAGCTTAATCAAAAATACATATACATGAGCTCAACTTGCATCCAACTATCATAACCTTTCCAAAAGTGTTCATTTTCCTGTAAGGAAAACAAATAACACGGAATGAGCTAAAGCCCAGTGAGCAACTACCACAATAACAGTTAAGATCACATAAGCATAACCATTCAATTCAAGTATGCAATTTTGAAGTAAAGCAAATCAGTGAAAGGATACGGTCGGCTCTCAAGAGCCCATTTCCACGCTTGCAATCTTGATCCAACCTCATTGACCCTCCGTCAATGTTAAGAGTACCAAACCGTAGACCTCACTTTACTTCCATTCCTTCCACCCAACATACCCCAACCGGGCCCGCACTCCATTTCAGTAGCTTTTGGTAATACTCGAGTATACCGGAACCAAGGGTCTCATTACCACAAGGTTCCCCAGTACAGTCCCCGTGGCAATTCAATCTTCACGACCAAGCCCTCGCCGGCTCGATCCAATTGACTACCAAACGGGGTTGAGCTCAGTAATACAGTAAGGTCGTTGGACATCGTCCAAACAACACCAAATCAGTTTTCCAAGATTGCAATTCAATAACTCATATAGCCAGTGCAGTATTTCAGTATAACAGTAAGCAGTCATGAATGAAATCACAAGGGGTGAGGGCGGTCAAGTACACCCTCACCTCAATCACTTCCAATAACCAATTAAGCCTTCAAGGCATCAAATACACATAGAGCAGAGCCATATTATAACAAGTAAGTGAGTAGTATACTCACAAAGCAATTAAGTGCTATGTCATGCACTTCCGTCAGGGGAATGTCGTGAACCACCGTCACGCCCTAGAACACGTAAGCAAGTACTATGAGACTCAATACCGAGCCATAAAACAATGCCAATCACAACCCCAATAGGGTTTTATAACCATATATAAGCATCATAGGCAACCAGAAATTAGGAAAGGGCTTTAACTTAGGCCTTGATAAGAAAACCGGATTTGACCTCATAATGCGGTAATGGCACAACTCTCACTACAATTATCGGATGGGGGTGTAAGACCCACCGTTTCGAAGCTAAGAAACAGGGCTACAACAATGTAGAAGGTCACTCAGTCCAGTTCCTAGCTTAACTAGGTCAAAAATGCCAAATACTAACCCAGAATTCCTAAAACAGGTTCGCAAAACACAGAAAACTGTAATTGGTATATCTCAGTCCATACAAGTCCAAATGCTGAAATTCCAGAGGCATATGTTAGCTAAGACATTCAGCTACATTTCATCAGAAGACACCAACTTCAACATCCAAACCAATTCCAGTCAAAAAGGCCAATTACTATCGCAGTTTTCACATTCTGCTCAATGCAGAACAGCTACAGTAGAAACGGCATAACTCACTCCACACTCATCAAAATGACCTGAAATTTTACAGGCACCTTAAACACATCAATACCTACAACTTTCATGTTTTGAGAAAAGTCCAATTCGGCCTCTAACCCAGTGATCTAAAACCGGACAGAAATGGGATTCTATGAACCCTAACTTTTCAATTTTCACACCAAATCCAAAATTGATTGCATTTTCCTATCCAATACACCTCATAGAGTCATTATCAACCATTATCATTCATCATACAAGCCCCCAACATCAAGATCCTATTAAACCAGAAAAATTCCCAATAAAATAAAAACTTCACCAAAACAAGCCAAATCAAGAAACAAATCATATATTCCTTCACTCATGCCACCATTAAGCATAATATAACCATCATTAGGTATAGGGGAGAGGTTGTAGCATCACTTACCAAGAAACAAGGGAAAGAGAGATTGTAGACACCTTTGCTCTTCAAAACAACTTCACTACAACCCTTACTAGCACTAGAAGATAGGATTTTATGGAGTGAAATCTAGTCTAAGCTTTTGTTTATGGAAGATTGAGTGAGATGGAAGCTTGAAATTTGATGAACTTTCTTCCTTGTGGAGCTTGGGATGGCCGGCCAAAGAGAAAGAAAAATGAGGAATTTTTTGTGAATTTTTGGAGATATTAACTAATTGGGTCAAAAGTCAAAAAATTTGTCAAAAGGTGAATAGTGTTTCTTAAGTCATAACCAATGAGAAGGTGACATGTGGCATCTCATTAAATGCCTTCCTATCTTTCTTTTCTCTCTCACATCAATCACTTCACACACTCCACTTATCACTTAACACCTGATAAATTTTACACAGTATCCGAAACTTAACCTTATTGGCCGAATTTTTCCGAACTTTTCGCACTAGTGGGTCCCACATCCAATATATAATCTTAATTTTCTAAAAACCCACCAATGCTAGAAAAATCATCTAAAAACTTTAATTGCTCATAAAATCCACTAAGAAAATATTTCTAAGCCAGAAAATGCAGAAAACATGCAATTAAGGGGAAATAAACCCTAGGAAAAATATTAGGGCAATACGGGTTCTCACATGCTCATTTGCCGCTATTGTCAATAAACTTGAAGAATATGATGATTTCGTGAAGGCTGGAAAGATTGTTAATGTGTTTGCCTTGAAAACTCAAGTGGAAGCTTTGCAAGGCCAAAGTAGTAATGGGAAGAAGCAACAATTTCAAAAGAAAGAGGGGGAAACCGCTTTTGTCTGGGATCGAAACCCTGTCCCAAGACCCAGAGCTCAACAATACCCTACCTACTCAAACCCTTACCCTTACTATTCAAACCCTCATCCTGTTTACCATACCAATATCATTCATCCTCGACCTCGCCCTAATTACACCAACCCGCCTATAGCCCCTTTCCAAATATCTCAACCTAACTTCCGACAAGTTCGACCCCGACCTCCCTACAATCAACAATTTCTTCCACCAAATAGACCCGCCTATAATTACCCCCAACCCATTGAACCCCAAAATCAAAACCATTATCGCACCTTTACCAATCTTGGCAGGCCCTTGGACCAATTGTATGAACAATTAAAAGCCGCCGGTAAAATCGGCGTAATTTCCCCTCCAACTTACCCTCATGGCGTCCCTGCTGGATACAATCCACAGTACACTTGCGCCTATCATTCGGGAGCACCCGGCCACCCAACTACTGATTGTAGAGCACTTAAGCACAAAGTCCAAGACATGATCGAGGCAGGGGAAATAGTGATTAGAAAAGGGGTAGAACAAGGACCAAATGTGAGTAAAAATCCCTTACTAGACCATGCCGATACTATGGGAGCCGTGATTACAAATGAAGAGTTTAAAGAGTTGGCTCGAAGGAGCTACACGCAAGGATGAAACGTCGAATAATGCAGAATTCTCACTCATCCCTAAAGAAGCTTTGCACAATCGAAATGCCGAGTATCTTCCCTCTTGAAGGGAATTTCGGTAAATCTGGGGATTGCCATTTGCTAAAATTCATGAAAATTTTCACTGTTTTTGTGTAAATAGCTTTATCAGGTTCAATCAAGTTTTGGCTAAAACAATTTTTATCAAGCTCCTGTGTTTTTCAATAGCATGCATAGTTACATCTTTTCATTATTTTGTTTGTTCGATACCATTTTGTTTATATTGGTTGATTATTATTTTTAATTTCATTTTAAATTCTTTCGATGGCTAAAAATAAAATTATTTGACCCTTTGGATATCACTGCTCTGGAATCCGATGATGGCAATCTCGATATCACTCACGACTTTGAGATTATGGAATCTGAGTTTCAAAACGAGAGTGATAGTGAAGAAGTATCTGATTCTTTTTCAAAAAGGTCTCGAACAATATGAAGAGAAATCCAAATCGAACCTTGAAGACAGAGATTGTTAACATTTGGCACTGAGATTGAGGTCAAAGAAATAAAGATCAGTATACATCTGAATGAAAAGCAGAAAAAGAAATCCTTTCATTGCGTATCCTCATGGAAGCCAAGTTAGAAGAAGCTGATTGGTTAAAGCAGCCTCATGAACAATTGGCTCTGATTGATGAACAATGTCTGAATGCTATATGTCATGGCCAATGCAACCAAAAACGCATGGCCTGTGCTTACAACAAAAAGGTCCACCGGCGATCCTTTGAAAAAGAAAACAAAGTGCTAAAGCAAATTTTGCCAATGCACGATGAAGCCAAGACAAATTTGCTCCGAACTAGCAAGGCCCGTTTGTCATTTAAAAGGTGCTACCGGGCGGAGCACTGTTTCTAGCAAAGATGGATGGACAGACATTCCCTCAACCTATCAACTCAGACATGTGTAAGAAGTTCTTTACTTGATTATGCAAATTTCTTTTAGAAAACATGCAAGGGACGAGACAAAAGTCAGGCCATCTTCCCTTCCAGTCAAAACATTTCATCCCTGGTCATCCCCTTTTGTGACAGCCCCACCTCCCCCTAAGGCGAACCAAAGGGTTCGGCGGACCGCCTGCCCAACTCTCGCCGGGACTCAGTCGTTCACACAAACCCAATATAGTACGCGCGAAAGGATCTAAGAAAACGAATAATTGCAGACCACCAACAGTTACAACAGAGCTTACCAAACCATACGGAAGTACGGTATGTCGGTTAAACACTTATACATATTTTTACATCAGAGTCTTGAACAAGTGATCCCAAAATACAAGCCCAAGTATTCATGCTATACAAAATACAATTAGGGTTTCGGTTACAAAGGAGCGTAACAAAATAACATATACATTAGCTCGACCTCTTTTCTTCCAAAATCGTGGTTTCAAAGTTTGTCCCCTGTAAGGAAAACAAAGATAACGGGAAGGGGGTGAGCTTACGCTCAATGAGGTACCCAAAATAATAGCAAGTAAGAAACGTGGAACTTCATATTCAATTAATTACATATGCGAATCAAATAAAGAAATGAACAAACACCATAGACAGAAAGGATACGGGTGGCTCTCAGGAGCCAAATTCCCATTTGCTTCACTGACTTGATCGAAATAATAGTTGACACTCCGTCAACACTAAAGGAGTAACCAATACCGTACACTCCACTTTCTCCGATTCTTTCCACCTCACATACCCCTACCGGGCCCGAACTTCAAACAGAAACAGAAGTGGTAATACTCGAGTATATCGGAATCAAGGGTCTCAATACCCAAAGATCCCAAAACAGACTACCGTGGTTTATTCTCTAATCGACTAGGCCCTTGCCGGCCCGACTCGAGTAACTAGGCCACAGGTGTTGAGCTCAGAGGTCACAGAAAGGTCGTTGGATATAAGTTTCCAAATGACGTCCGAACAGATACAGATACAGATAACAGATACAGATTCGCGCCAAAATTGGCATATGAACAGACAAGAGAACGAGTGTGATAAAGTACACCCTCGAAACAGAAACAGAAGTGGTAATACTCGAGTATACTGGAATCAAGGGTCTCAATACCCAAAGATCCCAAAACAGACTACCGTGGTTTGTTCTTTAATCGACCAGGCCCTTGCCGGCCCGACTCGAGTAACTAGGCCACAGGTGTTGAGCTCAGAGGTCACAGAAAGGTCGTTGGATACAAGTTTCCAAACGACGTCTGAACAGACACAGATACAGATAACAGATACAGATTCGCGCCAAAATTGGCATATGAACAGACAAGAGAACGAGTGTGATAAAGTACACCCTCGTTTCAAACAAAATAAACAGATATTTCAAACGTTCTTATCACAGATTGCATGTACAGAAACTGAGGTAAACAACAAGTGAGGGGAGTGGTACACTCACCGGTTCAAGTACGGATACTTCAAAAATTTTCACTTCAAACTGGCTTTAATCGCCAAGAAACCCTAAAAGAACCAAAATAAAACAATTGAAGGTTCCACTTTCAAAATCGAGTAAACAGAATGCACATGTGAGGCTCGACTACTAGTTGTATGCCTCGCCAAATAATGACTAATGCAAGGGTGCAAAACATGATTTTTGGGAACGAAAAGGTAACATGAAGATCTAGGCTCAAACAACCCAAAAGCCCTTCATTTCTACCAAAAGGCAATTCAAACTTAAAGGGACCAAACGGCCTAGAAAATTGGACAGCACTTCCCTTAAATTTGCTTACTTTTCCAACCATCAAGGCTTCCCTCTTTTTTTTTCCCTCAATCACTCCCAAAGTCACACACAAAATAATTTCATTCAATAGCCGTTCAATAAGTTCCAAGTAGTACAAGTACAATTCAAGTTAGGGAAAAGTCCGGATGTGACGCCCCGAAAAAATGAGTTTGAGAACCCGGAAATTTTCTAATTTTCTAGGGTTTATTTTTTTTTAATCGCCCACCTTTTCTACATTTTCTTGATTAGAAAAATTCCCCAGATAAAGTTTATGAGCAAAGATAGTTTTAAAATGATTTTTCTAGTATCGGTTAGTTTTTGAGAAATCAAGAGCGTATTTTGGACGTGGGACCCGCTAGTGCGGTAAATGCATTATATTTTTGACAACTTGTAGGAATTTTGTATTGAGTGATATTATTTTACAAAGTGTTAAGATATTTGTATTGGAGAGACAAAAAGATAAGTTTTTCACCTAAAGGTGACAAGTGTCACTATCCTATTCACTCTTGGACTTTTGACCATCTTACCTTAACTTTACTAAAACCAAAATTTGACCAAAAATCAAGCCATTTCTTCCTTCTCATGGCTGAAACTTGGAGAGCAAGAGAGAGAGAAAAACCTTCATCTTTTACTCCAATTTCTTACTTCAATCTTGAGTTTTAACCGATGGAATTGCAAATCACTCCATAAAAGTTGGTTACTAAGGAGATTCCAAGGTCTTGGTGGAGTTATTTTGGAGAAGGAACCACTAAGCTACTATCTTTTGTGAGGTATCAAGGTATGGTGTGTAAAGATTCATTGTTTGTTTCCAATAATGGTGAATTAGTAACTTGTGATGGCTAAAGAGATGGTTTTATGGATTATATCTTGATTTTGGTTGAATTGGTGAAGTTTTATAATTATTGGGGATTTTTCTGTTTTCATATGGATATGATTATGGGATCATGTATGATGATTGTAAATGATGTTTAATGACTCTAGGAGGTGGAAAAAGTGATTAATTGCAACCAATTTCTGTTTTGGACCAAAAATTGAAAAGTGAGGGTTTTGTGATGAACATTCTGTCCGAATTTTTAGGTCTGAGATAGAGGCCGAATTGGCCTTTTCTTAAAACATGAAAGTTGTAGGGAATGACATTATAGAGGTGACTACAAAATTTCAGGTCAATCGGAGTAGCGTAGAGTGAGAAAAGTCGAAATTACTATTGCTGTTCTGGTTTACCCGAAATTGGGATTTGCGACTGTAATTGGTTGATTTGGCTGGTATTGCTTCCGAATTGGTTGTTGAGGCCTTCTGATGAAATTTATCCCTGTTTCTTAGCTTTCAGCTGGTTTTAGAATTTCTGGATTTGGACTTGGATAGCCTGAGTTATGATGTTTCCGCTAGAATGCGTTCTGTGAATCTGTTTTTGTGATTCTGGTGTAGTTTCTTGCATTTTTGACCTGGTTACACTCGAAACTGGGTTGAGTGACCTTCTGTAATATTGTAGCCCTATATCTTAGCTTCGAAATGGTGGGTCTTGGACCTTCATCCGACAGTCGTAGCGCCTTTGGTACCATTACCGGAAAATGACGTCAAAACTGTTTTTCTGGTTTTGAGCTTAACTTTCATTTCCGGACTTTTCCCTAGCTTGACTTGTACTAGTACTACTTGGAGCTTGCTGAATGGCTATTGGATGAACTTATTTGTGTGACTTTGGAACTGGCTGAGGAAATAATGAAGCCTTGACGGCTGGAAAAGTAAGCAAATTTAGTGGAAGTGTTGTCCGCACTTTGAAAGGATTTGATTGCTTTGAGTTTGTGATCTAAGACTTGGATTTGAGCAAGGCAATGATATATGATGAATGGTTTCTGAGCCATGGAGGTGAGTGACCTGAAACTATTTCTGAAGTTATTTATGAACCGTTTCCTGCATTATTTACTTTTGAGCTGTTTCCAAAGTTACTTTTGTACCATTTTCTTGCATTATTTACCTTTAAACTGTTTCCAAAGTTACTTTTGAACTGTTTCTTGCATATCATGCGTGCTTGCATGTGAGTGTTCCTTATTTGCTATATTTTCTTGACTTCATGACTTGTATTATTGATTGATAACGTGTTAAGTGCTTTGAATGATTTCCAAAACGAGCTTTCTAGGCGAGTGTGTACTTCATCGCACTCGACCTAAATAACTGTGCAATTTTCAAGGATTTAATGATTAAATGCTAGTTGCGCATGAATGTAAGCCGTTTGGCTGAATTGGGCCCTGCCCTTCGTTACCGATTGACTCGAGCCAGAAGCGGACTCGGTCGGGCGATATGGTGACCCTGGGTGAATTTGGTATACTCGAGTATTACCTTGTAGTCCGGCTACGTCCGGATGGGTGGAGTCCGGCTACGTCCGGATGGGTGGAGACCGGCCAACGTCCGGAAAAAAAAAAAAGATGAACGAATAAAAAGATGAACGAGGGATTATTTATAAAAAAATGAACGTATCCTTTTCATGAATGTTACTATCGCTTTCCATTGTACATGTTTCTTGAATTATTGATACTCCATACTTAATGTTTTGTAAATGCTGTAATCGTTTCTGGACTTATCATTTGATTTATGACATCATTGAAAAGAAATATTGTTAAACCGATTTGATTACTGATTTTCTGGTTACTCGCTGAGCTTCTAGCTCACCCCAAAAATATTTTATTCCCCTCCACAGGGCTCAAGGCGAAGTCAGGACTTGTTGTGCTTATTCACGTGAATGGATGGCCTATATCTTGTACAGTTTTGGATTTGGAATCATTTGATGTATAGTTGGGAATTAGTTTCCGCTGCATTTGTGACATGTAATTATTGGAGACTTGGATGTATATTTGTGGACCATGTGATGTATATTTGAGGTTTATTCTTGTAATTCATTTGAGGACTTTAGTGAACGACTGAGTCCCGGCGAGAGCCAGGCAGGCGGCCCGCCGAACCCTCTGGTTCGCCTTAGGGGAAGGTGGGGTCGTCACATCGGAAATGAAATTAAGTTCTAAACCCTAAAAACAGTTTTTTTTTACATCATTTAGCGGTTTTGGCACCATTGGCACTACGATTGTCAGATGGAGGTACGAGATACACCATTTCGAAGCTAACAGATAGGGATACAATGTTGTGGAAGGTCACTCAATCCAGTTCATAGCGCAACAAGGTCAAAAATTTAGTATACTAAACCAGAACAGCAAAAACAGGTAAACAAATCGCATTCTGGTTAACGAACCGTAATTCAGGCTACCTAAGTCCAAATCAAGTGATTCCAAAGCCATCCGAAAGCTAAGACACCAGGATACATTTCTTAAGAAGATGTCAACACCTAAATCAGAAGTATTCCCAACCAAATTAACCAATTATAGAAGCAATTATCAAGTTCGGGTAGAAACAGGGTAGCAGGGGTATTTCGGTCTTTTCATCAGTTACGCTACTCCGATTGGCCTGAAATTTTGCAGGCATCTCTAAAATATCATTCCCTGCAACTTTCATGTTCTAAACCAAGGCTAATTTGGCCTCTAACTATGATGAACAGTGCCGGGCAGAAAGGAGGTAATCAAAACCCTAACTTCCGAAATTTCCGTTCAATGTGGAAATTTTCTGCAAATAACTACAATTGACACACTAAGGCTTAATTCCAGATCATTTCCAATCATCATCCATGGCCACAACATATGAATCATATTAAATCAGAAAAATCAGGAATAAATAGAAAATGTCATCAATCTCAACCAAAATCATGAAATAACACCTAATATCATCTCTTAGGCTACCACAAGTCATTAATTAAACATTATCAGATAGAGGAGAGGTGTTCCTTCACTACTCACCTTAGAACCAAAGAAAAGAGACCACTTAGCACCTTAAGCTTCCAAACAACTTCACTAATCACCTCACAACCACTCACTTTAGGGTTTTTATGGAGTAAAAGCAAGATTAAACGGTTGGTTTGTTGAATTTGAGCAAGATTGGAGCAAGAATTTGGGGAGCTTTTCCCTTTCTTTTTGTTTGAAGTGGCCGGCCACAAGAAGCTTAGAAATGAAGAGTTTTTGGTCAATTTTTGGGTTTATTTAGTAAATGGTAAAAAGATGAATAGTAGTCAAAATGCAAGATTTAATCATATGGTGACACTTGTCACCCTATTTAATGCATGCATATCACTTTGTTTCTTCTCACGCCAATTCACTTCGTAACCTCTAATTATCTCTTAGCACCCGATAATTTAAACCCAGTATCGAAAACTTAACCTAGTTGGCCGAATTTTTCCGAACTTCCGCACTAGCGGGACCCACGTCCGGTATACGCTCTTAATTTCTCAAAAAACTAACCAATACTAGAAAAATCGTCTAAAAACTATATCGACTCATAAAAATTATTTTCACAATTTTTTGAATAAATAAAATGTAGAAAAGCGTGCAATTAATAGAAAATAAAACCTAGCAATTAAGAAAAGTACGGGTTCTCACACTCTCTCCCCCTTAAAGAAATTTCGTCCTCGAAATTTTCTTATCAACGGAAACTTTCAAAATCTAAGGTACCCAACAGATCGTACCTTCTACGTCCTCAGACGAGTCAGGGACCTGATGGTGTTCTAAAGAGTATACCCGAGCCGGTACTTTCAATCCAGCTCCTTCCTTTTCCGACTGTCTAGGGTGAGTCTTAGTAGGTTGCGGGGTCCCTTTTCCTTTTCGTAATCGAACTGGGCAGTCAGCAATCCGATGATCGGCACTTCCGCAACGCAGACATTTTCCCTCTTTCTTCCAACAATTTGTGTCGCGCCCCATTTTTTGATAAATAAATAAATGGTTTAAAAAAATGTATTTTTTGTGATTGGAAAATGAATTGTGATTTAAAAGAAAAATGGGTCTAAATGGGGGGGTTGAGAATGCGACGATTTGACCCAAAATTATAGTTTAAAAAGGGTTTGAAATAAAAATTGGAGTCGCCACTTGGTAATAAGTTAAGGTGTACCAAGTCACCAAAAAATGAATTTTTAAAGAAAAAATAAGAAAAAGTAGTAAGAAACCCCTTTTAAACGACTCCTAGTCCACGTAAACCAAAGAAAAAGGTTCGGGAGTCACATTTGACAAAGGGGAAGGCAAGGATAAAATCCAAGGCACCCCTTTGACCTAGCCAAGGCTAGTTGCATGATTTAATCAAAGATTTTCTTGTTTTAACCAAAGAATTTATTACATTTGGATGCACTACATGAATGCAAACCCTAGACCTAGGGGTATTGGGGGAAATTTCTCTTCAAAGGTTGAGTGGTGCCAATCACATTAATTGTGAAGCCCAATAACGATCCTTTGAAGAAGTCACAAATAATGCGAGTGGGATGCAAATGAATGGAATGCATGTATGCAATGTGAGGACATGAGTTTGGAAAAGTAATAAAAGACAATAAATATGTAAATGAAAATGTGCACGTGAGTGGGCAAGGTACGGTATGTGAAATGATAATATGAAGTACATGTGTGCAAGTGTATAAAAAGGTGCACGTGTGAAATTGTATGAAAAATCCAAGTGTTTGTGTGCAAGTGCATGAAAAGGTGCATGTGTGAAATTGTATGAAAAATCCAAGTGTTTGTGTGCAAGTGTATGAAATATAGTGATAAGTGCATATAGGTGTAATTAAGTGCAATTTTGTGAAGTAGAAATCAAAATGAACAATAAGGCAAGGAAAAGTGACGAGGAATTGAAAAAAATGAGTAAATGATAAATGAGAATGAATGAACCTAAAGGAATGCATCAGGTCAGGTATGGGAATGACTCCTAACTTTTTCGACTTCGATTTTCCCTTTGATTAGAAAGCAAAACTAGCGTGCTAAGGCTATCGAGTAGCCACACTCGCCCGTTCCCCTTATCAGAAGGGGACTCTTCAGGCAAATGTACCCTAACTAGCATGAGATGCAAGACCTAAAGTGAGGGGAAAGGGGAATCGAGGAGCATGCCAAATGATAAAACTAAGGAAAAATGCATGATATGTAGTGAACAGGCAAATAATGCATTAATGAAAAACAAAGGAAAAATCCTATTGGGTCTAGCGTTGGACTAGCCCTTTCTATGAATTTCTACTAGCATTGGACTAGTGGAAACGTACATTCATCCATCACATTCATTCAAGCTATGGAAAGCGAGTAGACATGCCAAACACTTATAAACACCTAGCACATAACATTTAGCATACTCGACTAGATGCAAGGCCCTAACAAAGCAAATTAACACGTAGCAACTAAGCATGCAAGACACATAAGACGATTAAAGCCCTAACTATTACATTTGCTAGCTAGGCACATGACTTCGATAGGTCTTCATTGAATGCTCCTCCAAGCCCTATCTATTACAAGCCAAGAGGTGTACACATACCCCATAAAGAATAACTTAAATAAAAGCAAAAAGTAAATGACATAAATAAAAGGAATTAAGGAAAGGCTAGGAAAGCAAAGTAGACATGCAATTTTCACTTAGCACGTTGGATCACATAGGAGACACAAAAAGGGATAAAAGAAATTATACCGCCCCCTTTGAATGGTGTCCAAATGAAAGAAAAATGGCTTCAAAACAATAAAAAGGTCACGGTACCTCAAATAGTAAAGTATAACAAAGTCACCAAATCTCTCCTAATTGCAATTTAAATGAAATCAAACAATACATAGTTTCCAATAAAGGGATCCACCAAGGACCCAAATGCAAGCATTAATCAACCATTCAAAGCCAATTGAAACATTTTAGAAACTTTGAAAGTCCAAGAGCAAGAAAAAGGCCAAAGCGAATTTATTTCAGAAAATTCAGGAAGATAGGCGAACACAAGCTCATTTGAACACAAAGTTCTTAAACTCTTGCATTAAGTACCACCTAAACAAATGAAAGCAAACAAAGAATCGAGTGGAAAAATTGAAGTTGCCAAGGACCAAATTGCGAACATTAACCAAGCATTCAAGCCTAATTAAACATTTTTAGGAACTTCAAAGGTCTAAGAACAAAGCAAAAGGCAAGTAATGGTTCAAATGCAAATACTTTAGGACTCAATTGCAAGAGATTGGAATGTAGTTGGGCCATAGTGCAACAAAGGAAAACTTGGGGGATTAGAACCGTAATTTTTGAAACATTTCCATGCATGCATGCAGACTAACGTAAGATAACATTCTGCCAAAAAGAAACAAACAATTACTGCACTTTGTTTCACTTTCAAACATAATTTCAGACTTGATCTCATACTTTCCCAGAGCTTTCTTGATCCAACATTCAATTGTAAACTAAACAACAAACATGAGATGGACATCCGACAAGCAAAAACATAGAAGGAAATCATGCAAACATTTAAAAACTTCATGCAAAAAGGCACGGAGAAGCTTTATACAATCAGAAAATCAAAAATCTGTTACAACTTCAGATTTGACATCAAAGTTTGATCAAAACTTCTAAACCAAAACCTCCAAACTTTGAACTAAGCACTAAGACACATAACTTAAACATTCAAACAAGCAAGGAGTAGGAAATTAAACCAAAACCAAAGGAACTTTTCATGCAAGAATGGTTTTAAACTTCAGCATTTTGCATGGCAGATTAGCTCCAAGCTCTCAAATCGAAAACCAGCTTCAAATTCTTATCATGGATGCAAAGGAATGACAAAATCAGAAACACTAAGGACAAGACTTTCTGCCAAGGGAAAACAAAAAGGCAGCAGCTACAAAGGAAAACATTCTGCAACTGAAACCATTTAGCAGCCTACGCAACTCAGGAAAATTTGAGATAGAGTTTTCTGTTTTGCTGCAAAAATTGCAGCTCATACTCTCATGGATGAAATACCGAAAAACATTGTACCAAACTTGTCATTCATCAATCAAACTCACACACATCTTCAAACATAAACTTTAACATAGCCCAAACATGGATGCCTACCCTCATCTATTCCAACCAAAGGAATCAAGCCAAGACGTCAAGAAACACAAAAGAAACGCAGCATGGTTGAAGCTTTGCTCTCTTACTGTTGGTTTCCGGATTCTACCACTTTGTAGCTTATTAACAACTAAAGACAGTTTTGCAAAAGACTTTAAACGTTGCTGTGAAACCCAACTCCCATAAAACAATCATGCCACACAAAATGCAAGCAACGGAAATATGAGATGATACAACTGGCAAGCTCGGCATACATTCAAAGGTTTATTGCTGCGATTTTTCTGCCACCAAACTTACAACTTATCCCATGCATTTATGTTCATATGACCAAGACCAAAACCATTACTTTTAGCCAAAACTCACACATTCCTTAACCCTTTGTTGCTTACAGGGACCGAGCAGAATATAAAAACCTCTTAAGGTAAACCAAAACAGATTAGAGGGTCATGCAAAATCTGACTAATACAGAGAAGAACTACCATTTGCTAGGCTTACTTATCACAAACATCAGCCATAAATCCCAACACATAAGCACCTAAAATTCATCATAAAACCACCACCGAGGAGCCCCAAACTACTGTCCCTAAAACCACAGGTCAACCCCCTACGCGTTCCTTAACCATAAATCAAAACAGGAACCACAGAAAAATCCAAACTTGGCATGAGTTTTGGACTGAAATACCTCAGTAAAGGTCGGCCGGTGATGATGGAGGGCTGAAATGGTGGCAGTCGTGGAGATTCACAGTTCCAACGGCTCCTTTGCTCCTTGGGGATGTAGCGCCAGACCTCTTCTCCTCCTTGCTCTCTTCACCCTTTCGGTTATGGCTGAGAAGAGACCGAACTCTCCACTCTCCTTCTCGTTCTTTTCTTCCTCTGCTTTTCCTCTCCAAAGCTCTCTCCCTTCTTCCTAATCAGCCACCCATCAGCCTCTCTGATTTCTCAGCCTCTTGTCTCTCCTCTCTTTTGCTTGTTTTCTGATTTTTCCCTTTAGTCTACAGCCGCCAACCTTCGTATCTTCTCTCTGTATGCTCTCTTCAATGAAAACCCGTAGCTGTCTTGCCTTTCTCTACGCCGTATGTTTTCTCTTTTCCTTGCAGCCGTCCCCCCTGGTTTTCCTTGCTTCCTGCTCGGCCAAAACTTTCTCAAAGCCTCCCTTTCCAGCCGTCACTTACTTCCCTTTTATGCAGCCACCAACCTCTCCAGCCGTTTCCTTTTTGCTTTTCTTTTTCTCGGCCCATCCATTGCATTCAGCCATTTGATTAGTTGGGGTTTTTACCCATGCAACAAATTCCAATCTCTTCGATAGGAAGTTCGTCAAGGTCAAACCCGTGCGTTTTTGCAACTTCTTGTATCGATCAAAAATGACCAATCCATTCGGACGTTGGCCTCATTTTGACAAAGTGTCTCTCGTCACTCCAATTGACCAGATTTTTCAAAGTTATTTTTACTCAATGAGTTGATCAGATCCATCAGGTATGGTATAGTGCCTACCTCAGAGGATTGCATCTTCATGCTAGGCCTACCCTTGGCACAAAAAGGGTTCCCCCATAGGACATGCATCCGAATTACTTTAATTGTTACTAACTCCTGTCTTTTCCTTTTCCTTCTTCTTTTCTTTTTGACAGCAGTCAATCAAGAAGGGTATCTAATAAGGGTTGTCTTAAATTCTCAGGTAGTATATAGCTACCCGAAAAAGCCCCATTATCACCTGATCACGTAGTCGAGCTTCAAGAGATAGTGTAAACATGAGTACCCGTCCAGAATCATTTGATAGGCCCGCAACCACATCACCGACTGACTCGGCAAATCTGGGAGCTCAACTGAGCGAAGTTCTAAACCAATTTAATAAGCTGAGCGTTGAAATGATGGCCCAACGGCACGTAATTGATCAATTGGTAGCTAGTGGTGCTAGCAGTAAACAACATGAGCCCTTACCTCCTGGCCAATCTAAACCTCAACCCATATTTTTGCCTTATACTCAAACCTCTGTTCCTTCACAATTCATAAACCCCCCTGAGGAAGTCTTTACTTATCCCACTCATGGCCCACAACCTGCTTATGCACCTCACATCCAAACTAACCCTCCTCATGTCCAAATTCCCGAAAATTATCCGCCAATTACTATAAGCATGCCATTCGAGCCACAGGGACCTTATTATTACTCCACCGCTGAGCCGTTCACCCTAGATACCGCTGCTCAAGGGAAAGTTGAAACCGGGGAGTCATCCGCACCAGTGGATAAGAATTTGCTAAAGCGATTGGATCGGTTTGAGGATTTCATAAGGAAAAGCCAAGGCTTGAATAAACAAGGAGGGCTGGACTACAACGAGCTATGCCTGTTTCCGGATATGCAATTGCCCATGGGTTTCAAAATACCCAAATTTAGCAAGTATGATGGAACGAGCAACCCCAAGACGCACCTCCGAATGTTTGCTAACAAGTTGAGCAAACCAATAGATGACGAGAATCTACCAGTTCGTTTGTTTCCCGAAAGCTTAGAAGGTGATGCATTGGACTGGTATTCCAATTTGAAACCCGAGGATATGAGGACGTGGCTGGACTTATCAACTGCTTTTGTAAGGCAATACGAATACAATTGCGAGCTGGCTCCAACGAGGACCACATTGGAAGGAACCAAGAGGAAACCATCCGAGGACCACAAGACATATGCGAAAAGATGGAGGAAATTGGCCGCCAAGGTGGAACCCCCTATGATTGAAGATGAGATTGCTCGTACGTTCATCAAAGCTCACGATCCGCCCTACTTTGAGGAGATTTTTCGCATGACCGGGTGTTCATTTGCAGCAATTATCAATAAGTTGGAGGAATATGACGAATACGTCAAAGCAGGGAAAATTGTCAATGTATCAGCTTTAAAATCACAGTTGGACGCCTTGCAAGGTCAAAGTAATAACAGAAGGGAGCCTCAACTCCAGAAGAAAGAGGAGGAAACTACTTTTGTGTGGGGCCAAGGACCATTTTCAAGACCCAGATCCCAACGTTACCAGGCGTATTCATTTCGCTACCCAAACTCACGCCCTGTTTACCATACTACCACTAATCACCCTCGACCTCAGCCAAACCATGCAAGCCCACCTACAATATCCTTCCCAATGACTCAAAACAATCCTCAAATTCAACCTCGTCTACCTTATAATCCCAGACCTGCTCCACCAAACCAACAGACTTACAACCTTCCTCAAACCAATAAAATACAAAAACCTGGTCGATCTCGAACTTTTGCCAACTTAGGCCGACCCATTGACCAACTGTATGAACAGCTCAAGGCTGCCGATAAAATAGATGACATACCTCCTCCAAACTACTCTCGTCGAGGTCTCTCTTCTGGGTACGACCCTCAAGCCGCGTGTGCCTACCATTCTGGAGCGCCCGGTCATTCGACCAGTAACTGTTGGGTACTAAAACATAAGATCCAGGACATGATCGAAGCAGGAAATATAGTGATTAAGGAAAAGGGAAGAACAAGGACCGAACATAAGTACGAATCCTTTTTCTGAACACAAGGACACTTTTGAGGCATTTACCTCCAGCAAGGAAATTTGAAAATCCTGGAAATGGCTAAATTAGTGAGGTTCCTCTTGAAGGGAAGTTTTGATAAATTTGGGGAGTTGTTTTGGTTTGAAACCAATGAAAATCGTTCATACATGTGTCTTTTGTTTAAATATGTTTTTTGTAAATAGTTTTCAATCAAGTGACTGCTAAAGAAACGTTTCATGATATTAAGGTTTTGTCTGGAAAGTCAATAAAATGTACAGTCTTATATATATTGTGACTTACACATTCTTTTCAGATGGTCCAGAATAAAACCGCCTGACCCTTTGGATATCACTGTTCAGAAATTTGATGGCAGCGATCTCATAAATGTGAATTTGAATTTCAAAAATGAGAGGAGTGGGGAAGAGGCATCCGAAAATGTTTCAAAGAAGCCCGAATGGAATAAAAGAAGTTCAAGCCAAATCGTGATCAAGATTAGGAATAAGAAGCAGTTAAACACAGTCTATCGTGGTCAATATGATCAAGAGGATTGGTCTGTGATTACCATTAAAGGGTCAAATCATGACCATTCAGACAAGAAGGCAAAGCATTAAGGTGATTTTTATCAGTACAAAATGAAGCCAAAAGGAGAGTTTGCCGCAAATTGGTAAGGTGCTCTTATCATCAAAAAGGTATCGCCGGGTGGAGCACTTGTTCCCTCAGCCAATCAATTCGGAGATGTGTAAGAAATTTTCATCTGATAAACGAAAGTTTTCTTTTAGAATTAATGCGAAGAATGGAATGAAAGTCAGGCCCTCTTCTTTTCCCATTAAGACATTATATCCCTAGTTATCCCTTTTGAGCCTTCAGAATAAAATACTTCATTTGGCAACCCCTGAGAATCGCAAACCCCACACTGGGGCAAGTTTGAGTTGAAAAGGAAAATTTCAAAAAGTGGAAAAGTGAAAAGCCACAAAATCAAAAGACAAAAGAAGAAAAGAGAACCTCAGTTCACAAATAAACTGGGGCAAATTTTTGAAAAGTTCAAAAAATGGCAGAAGGCCGAAAAATCAAAAGAAGAAAGAAAATGAAAGAAGGCCTCAATTGAGCATAAACTGGGGCAAATTCTGATTTAGCCCTAAAATAGGGTTGGCACAACAATGCGATCTCAGATTACTTAAACCACTCTCGAAATCTGCCTTCAAACCTTAACTTTTCTAAACACCCCACCAGACCCCATTACAAAAGCCAAAAAGTCTTGGCTTCCGTTCTTGGTATTACCTCTTTTAAGGAAATTTTTCTAAGTCACATGGCAAATGATGTCAATACGCCTTCACTCACGTTGTAAGGGAAGGGGTTGTCGCACTGATGCCATTATCTCCTAAAACACATCTTTTTGAGTTGATAAAGGCTATTGGCGAGATTTGTTCATCAGGCGAAAATCCGAAAAGGGGACTTTTTGTTATAAAAAAAAAAGAAAAGAGAAGAAGAAAAAAAAAAGAGAGAAAAAAAAAGCAAAAAGAAAAAAAAAGAAAAAAAGAAGTGGGAACGGTCTTAGTGAAAACCTAGAAGGGCGCTAAGGTAGAGTTTCATGAGAAAAGTGAGGTTGGAATTAGAAAGCTAATGATTCGGTTCATTTGGGATTCCTTCTCGCATTATGTTTTTCTGTTGCCGACATTGAACTCAGGGCAGATGATATCTAAAGGGTCAAGCGTGGCATTTGTTTGAAGTCAGAATACTTTTGGTTTTTCAAGTGTACATTGTCGAATTTATAGATTCATTTCTTCAAAATTAATTTTCTTTCAATAAATGATTGTTTTCATGTTACAGAAATTTTTGTCAATAAATAGACAATTCTTTCATTTGTTACATGGTCTCATCTATCTTTTGGATTTATCCAATGGCAATCCCCCTGATTTATCGAAAATCCCTGGATACCAAGGGCCTTATTAGTATTAGAAATCAATGGAATTTGATCAGATCACAGAGCAAAGTTGAGTTTTCAAAGTATCAAGGGGAAAACATCAAAGTACTCATGTTTACACATTTCTTGAAGGAGGAATAGATCGAATGGTGGTGGCATTATTTGTTCTTTCTTTTGCAGATTCATACGCGTTTCAAAGGACGAAACTGGAGCAACTTTTTGAATTGAGAAATGTCGCCCAAGAATTTTTATATGACTGAGGGGATCGGACCAAAGAAGAAGCGAATCAAAGTTTTAAGGAGGATCAACCCTGCCATAATGCAAATCAATTGATTAATGGAAATTGGGGCCAATTATTTTTGAAAAATTCTCAAAAATCAAACTTGAATTTAATTTCTTATTCCTCGACAAATTTCAATTTCTTGTTAATGAAATTTCAGCGCCCGCCGCGCACCCTTCCATTCCCCACTCTTGACAACCACATTTGATTCTACCACCGTTAGCATCGAGTTTATCTCACTAACGTGTGCGTTTTCATTCAACCGCCGTTAGCATTGAGTCTATCTCACTAACGTGTGCGTTTTTACTTCAACCGCCGTTAGCCTTGAGTCTATCTCACTAACGTGCGTGTTTTCATCCTACCGCCGTTAGCATCGAGTCTATCTCACTAACGTGCGTGTTTTCATTCCACCACCGTTAGCATCGAGTCTATCTCACTAACGTGCATGTTTTCATTCCACCACCGTTAGCATCGAGTCTATCTCACTAACGTGTGCGTTTCATTCCACCGCCGTTAGCATCGAGTCTATCTCACTAACGTGCGTGTTTTCATCCTACTGCCGTTAGCATTGAGTCTATCTCACTAACGTGCGTGTTTTCATCCTACCGCCGTTAGCATCGAGTCTATCTCACTAACGTGCGTGTTTTCATTCCACCACCGTTAGCATCGAGTCTATCTCACTAACGTGCCTGTTTCATTCCACCACCGTTAGCATCGAGTCTATCTCACTAACGTACGTGTTTTCATTCTACCGCTGTTAGCATCGAGTCTATCTCACTAACGTGCATGTTTTCATTCCACCACCGTTAGCATCGAGTCTATCTCACTAACGTGTGCGTTTCATCCTACCGCCGTTAGCATCGAGTCTATCTCACTAACGTGCGTGTTTTCATCCTACCGCCGTTAGCATCGAGTCTATCCGAGTCTATCTCACTAACGTGCGTGTTTTCATTCTACTGCCGTTAGCATCGAGTCCATCTCACTAACGTGTGTGTTTCATCCTGCCACCGTTAGCATCGAGTCTATCTCACTAACGCGTGTGTTTTATTCTATCCTCGGCAGGACCGGGTTCTATCCCGCTGACCGCTTAGATCACGTTGGGCCTGGACTTCGTGCCGCCAACTTCACAACATCCCGTTGAGCCTGGATTTCGTGCCGCCAACATTTCATTGGGCAGGCTCGGGTTTAATCCCACTGACCAAATTCATTACACTGGGGCAAATTATTTCGAAAAGTCTCTCTCAGTCAGGAAAAATCAAAAAAAATCAAAAATCAAAAAATCAAAGTCAAAAATCAAATCAAGTTCATCACGGCAGGCTCGGGTTTGATCCCACTGTCCGATGGTCAAGACATTTCATTTTCATTGCTACTGGAGCTGGGCTTGTCCCGCCAGTAAGCATTTCATTTTCATAGCCGCTAGCCGTAGGTCAGTCCCACTAGTAAGCACAGTCCCGTTCGGGTCAGTCCCGTTTAAATTCTGTTCAGGTCAGTCCCGTTTTAAATTCTGTTCGGGTCAGTCCCGTTTAAATTTCTGTCTCGGGTCAGTCCCGATTTTAAAATTTCCCGTCTCGGGTCAGTCCCGATTTTAAAATTTCCCGTCAGGGGTCAGTCCCCATCGTTTGAGTAATTCACAGCTGAATAACGCAGGTAAGTATTTGGTGTCTATTTCTTTGTCTCAAGTTTTTCCAAAACTCAGACAAAGAGGGGCAAACTGTAGACACCAAATTTTTGACTTTATTTATTTTTTTTATTATTATTAGTTTTATTTATATTTATTTTAGTTTGGGTTTACTAATCTCATTTTTGGACATTTTAGCATAAAAGAGGAAAAAGGGGAAAAATCATGAAAAAGATTAAAAAAAAATCATGAAAAAAAAGAAGGGGAAGAAGGAAAAATAGAAATTTTGTTTTATTTGGCTTTATTTATCTATTTTAGTCATTTCTACTTAATTTATCTTTTATTTTTGTTTGGTTCATTTAGGAAAAAGAGGAAAAGTGAAAAATGAGGAAAATGAAACAAAAGGAAAATGGAAAGTTACACTTTGTTGTTTCTAGTTTATTTGTTTTATCCAAGGTTAATTAAAGTATTTTGTTATTTATTTTATTATTATCAATATTGTTTTAATTAATTAAAAAAAAAAAAAGAAATGCTTCATGCAAGCTGCGTATTGCCGCAGCTTGCAAACAGAGGACCAGGCAGCCCTTCAGCTGCAATTTGAGGAAAGTTGTTTAGGGTTGGGGATTCTGGTATAAAAGCTAAAAAGAAAGGCAGCCGCAAGAGAGGTTTTGAGAGGGGACGGACAGAGTGAGAAAGCTTGAAGGAGAGAGATAGAGGTTTTGGGAGCAAGCTGACGGTTGAAAAAACAGAAAAAATGCAAGGGAGTCTGGGGAGTTGAGAGGGTCGGCTGTGAGAAGGGGCTAGAGAGAAAGGGCCGAGAGATAGAGAGAGCATAGAATTTGGATGGCGGAGGTTTAGAAAAGCAAGAAAAGACTGAGGGTTAGAAGAAGGAGCGACTGGTTTCTAATTGGGAGGAAAAGAAGAAAGCAGAGTTATGTAAGTAAAGAGGAGGAACCAGCAGCGGATTCTTCATCAAGGTCGCAGCAAGCTCACGGGTCTCCATAAATCTGGTGTCAGGATTCTCAAGGTAACCGTTTCTTTTATCTTTCTCCGCAGCTAAAAGTTCCACTCTTCTACTATAGTTTTGCGTTGGAATGAAACATTTGATCTGTTTGACGTTGGAAGTAGTAGAAAGTGCTGTGCTGGTTCGAAGGATTACGTCTTTGGTTGAATTTTGTTAGTCGTGTGTGCCTTGAATGTCATGGTTGTGAAGTTACAGAACATTATCCCAGATTTTGCATGACTTTGTTTGGGGTTTTAACGTACGAATGGTGGATTGCAAAGAGGAGATTAGAAATTATGCAGGATCTTCGTTCATCTTCATGAACGAATTTGGGTTTTATTTAGCCTTTCTGCAACTCAGTTTTTTTTTGTTTCGTTTATGTGTTCAGCATCTAATTCTGATGAGGTATTGTAGGAGTCTTTCTACAGATTTCTCCTTGATAAGCCTATGTGGTTTGTTTGAATCATAGTGTGGTTATGTTTGTGTTTGAAAGCTTGCCGCAACATGTCATTTGCTTCTTGCCCATCGCTGCATTTTGACGCATTAGCTGGAGTTTGGTGTTTTCTTTGTCATGTCTGGAAAATGCATGTTTTGGCCCCTCTCTATCCCTGAAATCCCTTGTTTGTTTGTCTAGGTGTGCATTCATGGTGAACATAGTGAATCTTGAGCTGTAAAATTTTCTGCTTTTCTTGATAAAGCTGCGGCAATGTTGTAATTAGAAAATGCAGAAGTTTGCGACTTGTTTCCTGATTTGTTTGGGTCAAAGTTTAGCGTGAATGTAGACCATTTCTGATGTATTTTGAAACTGAAAGTTTGTTAGAAACTCATGGTATGAAATTGCTGAAGTTACCAAGTTATTTAAAAGTTCCTCCTTTCAAAAACACAGCAAGCAAAAGCTGCTGCATTTCTTATGTTTTTGTTGTTTTCCTCTACACAACAGCTCATCAAAGGAGTTTTGCCACATAATGGGCTAGTCAATATTGTTTCGAAAAGGGAAATTAGAAGAGTGGTGTTGAGTTTGCATGGTTGGGAACAAAAAAAAAATACTGGAGTTGGCCAAATGTTTTTGCTAAACCAGTCAGGATTGCCGAACCTTTTGCCCAGAATTTTCCAGCTTTTGCATGTTTTTTCTTCTATGTTTTGGGTTGGTTCGAATGTTGAAATGATTGTTATGACACTTAGATTGGTTTTGGGGTGTTTGTGTTTAAACATACTTGAGCTGGAATTAAATGCTTGCTGGCTACATAGACAATGGGTAGCTGGATCATTTGGCATGAAAGTTTCCATGTTTTGCATCATTTCTTTTCTGTGTTACACTTGTTTGAATGTCAAAGTTGTGTGTTGCTTTGTTTGTTTAATTCAAAGTTTGAGTTAGTTCTTGAATTCCATGGTTGAAGATAAAAATGCAGCCGGCATTCATTCTAGTTGCAGAAACTTGCACATAAAATCTGCAGCAATGAGCTCAAAGCTCTTGATCCTGTTGCAGCAGCATGCGTGAAAGCCTTGTCTTTTCTTTAGATGGCTGAAGCTTTGGTTTTGTTTCAAATGTTTGATTTAGTCTGTAGCTTGACTGAAATGTCCTGTACATGATTGAGAACTTAGTGTCAGAGGTCATCAGTAATTTCTGGTTGGATAAATCTGTTTGCATGATGAAGTTGCCGCATGCTTGGAAACCAAAATTGCAGCAAGCTTCATTCGTTGCTGCTGAAAGCCCTTTTGTTGCTGGAATGGTTTTCAGTTGTTGTACCAAATTTGCATAGAAATCATCTTCGTTTCGGCTCTTGCATGCATGATGAGTTTGGTAGGAACTTGAAGTTGGATTTTGGTTTGAGAATTTTTGTCTTGTTTTTAGAAAATCTGCCATGCAAAGTTGTAAAGGCTTCAAAGCCTAAGGAAATATTTGCAGAAAGCTTTCTACGTGGATTGCATGAGCTGCATGAAATAATTTCCAGAAAATTGCATTCCAACCCCTCAAGTCCCCTTTGACTCACTATGGCCCAAATAGTTGGAATATCAATCAATTGGGTCCCTGTGACTTTTGCAGCAATGCATTATGACCCAATTACATTCCATTTTCTTGCAATTAGGTCCTAAGGTGGATGCAAGTTGAGTCGTTATTTGACTTTTTATTATCTTTTGGGACCTTTGAAGCTTTTAAATGTTTCAATGGGCTTTGTTTGTTTGATTAATGGTTGTTTTTGGGATCCTAAAATGCAAGTGAAACCACTCATGGACCTTTCTTTGCCCCTGGACTCTTGAAGTTCCTTAAAGTGTTTGATTTGGCTTGAATGTTTGATTAGCGTTCACAATGGAGCCTTTGGCCGCATTAATGTTTCAATTCATTTTGCTTGTTTGTCTTCATTGGTTACCATGTTTTGTATAGGCGGTACTTAATGCAAGAGTTTAAGAACTTCGTGTCCAAATGAGCTTGTGTTCGCCTATCTTCTTGAATTTTCTGAAATAAATTGGCTTTGGCCTTTTCTTGCTCTTGGACTTGCAAAGTTTCTAAAATGTTTCAATTGGATTTGAATGGTTGATTAATGCTTGCAATTGGGTCTTTGGTGAATCCCTTTATTGGAAACTATGTATTATTTGATTCCATTTAAATTACAATTAGGAGAGATTTGGTGACTTTGTTATACTTTACTATTTGAGGTACCTTGACTTTTTTATTGTTTTGAAGCCATTTTTCTTTCATTTGGACACCATTCAAAGGGGCGGTATAATTTCTTTTATCCCTTTTGTTTCTCTCCTATGTGACCTAACGTGTTAAGTGAATTGCATGCCTACTTTGCTTTCCTAGCTTTTCTTTAATTCCTTTTACTTATGTCATTTACTTTTTGTTTTCATTAAGTTATTCTTTTAATGGGGTATGTGTACACCTCTTGACTTGTAATAGATAGGGCTGTGGCGAGCAATTTGGTCCATTTTCCCTTTCCCCTTTTGTTTTAGTTAGTGAATGTAATAGGTTCATTAGCTTGGTTGCATGCCTACGTGTTAAGTGTTAATTTGCGTTGTTAGGGCCTTGCATCTAGTCGAGCATGCTAAATGTTATGTGCTATGTGATTGACATGTCTACTCGCTTTCCATATCCTTGAATGAATGGAATGGATGAATGTACGTTTCCACTAGTCCAACGCTAGTCGGAATTCATAGAATGGGCTAGTCCAATGCTAGACCCTTAGGGATTTCCCCTCGTTAGTACATGTTTGCATGTTCATTACATGTCATGCATTCTTTTTAGTTTTATCATTTTGCATGCCCCTCGAACCCCTTTTCCCTCCATTTTAGGATTTTTGCATTTCATGCGAGTTATAGGGTTCATTTGCTTGAGAGTCCCCTTAAATATGGGATATAGACGAGTGTGGCTTTTTCTAAGCCTTAGCACGCTTGTATTCCCTCTATAAAAGGGCAAATTGAGTCACGATTTAGGTCTCCCCGTACCCAATATGCATGAATTCCCTAGGCTCATGCATTTTTAAATCCACTCTACCATTTTATACCCTCATCACACTTTCATTTTTCCTCCCATTTTGCACACGTGCACCTTTATGTTTCTTCACTTGCACACGAACACTTTTATCATCACTTGCACACATGCACTTCATATTATCATTTCACATACCGTACCTTGCCCACTCACGTGCACATTTTCACTTACATATTATTGTCTTTTATTACCTTTTTTCAAACTTATATCCTCACATTGCATACATGCATTCCATTCATTTGCATCCCACTCGCATTATTCGTGACTTCCTCAAAGGATCGTTATTGGGCTTCACAATTAATGTGATTGGCACCACTCAACCTTTGAAGAGAAATTTCCCCCAATACCCCTAGGTTTAGGGTTTGCATTCATGTAGTACATCCAAATGTAATAAATTTTTTGGTTAAAACATGAAGATCTTTGATTAAATCAACGCAACTAGCCTTGGCTAGGTCGAAGGGGTGCCTTGGATTTTTATCCTTGCCTTCCCCTTCGTCAAATGTGACTCCCGAATCTTCTTCGTTGGTTTACGTGGACTAGGAGTCGTTTAAAACTGTCGCGCCCCATTTTTTGAATAAATAAATAAATGGTTTGAAAATGTATTTTTTGTGATTGGAAAATGAATTGTGATTTAAAAGAAAAATGGGTCTAAATGGGGGGTTGAGAATGCGACGATTTGACCCAAAATTATAGTTTAAAAGGGTTTGAAATAAAAATTGGAGTCGCCACTTGGTAATGAGTTAAGGTGTACCAAGTCACCAAAAAATGAATTTTTAAAGAAAAAATAGGAAAAAGTAGTAAGAAACCCCTTTTAAACGACTCCTAGTCCACGTGAACCAAAGAAAAAGGTTCGGGAGTCACATTTGACAAAGGGGAAGGCAAGGATAAAATCCAAGGCACCCCTTTGACCTAGCCAAGGCTAGTTGCATGATTTAATCAAAGATTTTCTTGTTTTAACCAAAGAATTTATTACATTTGGATGCACTACATGAATGCAAAAGAAAGAAAAAAAATGCAAACCTAAATTCTAAAATGTCTCTTGTAAGGTTTTTGGTCCCAACCACATGAATTGTGGCGGCCAATAAAGGAAAACCTTATAGAGGTCGATTAATGCAAATGATGGCTAAAGTGCAAGTGTGCAAGTGTATAAAAAGGTGCACGTGTGAAATTGTATGAAAAATCCAAGTGTTTGTGTGCAAGTGTATGAAATATAGTGATGAGTGCATATAGGTGTAATTAAGTGCAATTTTGTGAAGTAGAAATCAAAATGAACAATAAGGAAAGGAAAAGTGATGAGGAAATGTGAATTGAAAAAATGAGTAAGTGATAAATGAGAATGAATGAACCTAAAGGAATGCATCAGGTCGGGTATGGGAATGACTCCTAACTTTTTCGACTTCGATTTTCCCTTTGATTAGAAAGCAAAACTAGCGTGCTAAGGCTATCGAGTAGCCACACTCGCTCGTTTCCCTTATCAGAAGGAGACTCTCACGCAAATGTACCCTATAACTAGTATGAGATGCAAAAATCCTAAAATGAGGGGAAAAGGGGTTCGAGGAGCATGCAAAAATGATAAAACTAAAAAGAATGCATGACATGTAATGAACATGCAAACATGTACTAACGAGGGGAAATCCCTAAGGGTCTAGCGTTGGACTAGCCCATTCTATGAATTCCGACTAGCGTTGGACTAGTGGAAACGGAACAATGAACCACAACTAGCGTTGGACTAGTGTGGTGACGGGAAAGGGGGCCACAACTAGCATTGGACTAGTGTGGTGACGTCCATTCATCCATCACATTCATTCATGACTATAAAAAGCGATTAGACATGCGAATCACTTATAAACACGTAGCACATAACACTTAGCATGCTTGACTAGATGCAAGGACCTAATAAAGCGATTAAACACGTAACAACGAAAGCAAGCAATGAACTTATTACATTTGCTAACTAAAACAAAGGGGGGAAAAGGGAAAATGGACAAGAAAGCTCGCCAAGCCCTATCTATTACAAGCCAAGAGGTGTACACATACCCCATAATGAATAACTTAAATAAAAGTAAAAGTAGATGAAATAAATGCAAGGAATTAAGGGAAGGCAAGAAAAGCGAAGTAGACATGCATATTCACTTAGCACGTTGGATCACATAGAAGAGACAAAAAAAAAGATAAAAGAAATTATACCTCCCTTGGAATGGTGCTCTAATGGAGTGAAATCAACTTATTTATCCTCCAAAATAAAAGAAATGATCAAGGTACCAATTTATTTGAGAAAATTAAAGAAAATGTACAAAGCAAAGCTCACTTGATCTTAAAGCCCCTAAAGTCATGACTTAAGTGCGATTGAAACAAAACATAGTAGTCAATTGAAGCAAACAAGCAAAGAAGTTGTAAAACTAAAACTACCAAGGATCAAATTGAGGAGATTATTCAATTGATTGGGTCATAGTAGCATTAGTTAGAAGCCAAGGGGTCAAAGTGCAATTTTTGAAAAGCCATTTGCATGCAAGCCATGCAAAAGCTACGGAGCAAGTTTCTGCTATAACTAAAGAGCTTTCAGCATGCCAAAGGTGATTCTTTACAATTTCCAGCCACGGCTCCATCCATGATCTTTCGACAATCCAGACTTTTGAGCTAACTCTAATTGAAAAATGTCTAAAACACTTCTTGACAAAGCAATCCTTAAAAGAATTTCATGCAAGTTTCATGCAACATATGAGCAAAGATTTCAGCAAACAAGACCTGCTGTATTTTCCTTTCAAACTCAGATTTTTAAGCATAACTTTGATTAGATGATTCTCAAACCAACATTACGATTTAGACTAAGCAACCAACTATGTAATCACCACCATCCAGACAGGTAGAAACTTTAGAAAAGATCTCATGCAAAATTCTGGAAAAAAAATGCAAAACATTGGGAGAAACAAAACTACTGCAACTTTCTTATCGTGTTTTCCCTTGCTGTAAAAACTTTGCAGCTTCAATCCACAAGACATACACACCAAAATGTTCATAGCTTCGGATTAAAGCGTGCAACTTCATCATTGATCATTTAGGCACAAAGCTTAATTAGTAAACTAGATGACTACACTAGTCTTTTTGGTGAGCTGCCGCAGGGAAGGAAACCAGCAAAACAGAAAAAAAACAAACGCAGCTAGACAGCAGAAATTTATCAAGAAAAGACTGGTGTGTCTTAGTGACTTAGCCGAATGACTAGGTTTGCAAAGCAAGTTTTCTTTGTCTGACCCTGAGTAAAATCTTTACCCAAACATCAAGTATCGGTCTTTAAGCAAGGGAAACACAGCAAGGCAATCATCAAGCATGCAACTCTTTTCTATGACTCCGGGAGTTCAACAGACACAACTTTCCTTAGTTTCACCTTCCAAGACCAGATTCATATCCAAACATATGCCTCAGCCAAAGTTTTCTTAATCTAACATCCAAACTTTGAACTAAACAAACAAGACATGAATGTGACATCCCAACAAGCAAAGACATGGAAAGGAACTCAACGGTCACTCTCGGACACCAAAACGCAGAAAGGTAACGTGAACTGGCTGCTCAAATATGCAAAAATGCAAAACCAGAAATTCCAACCCATTGCCAAACCAACAAAAATCATGTTATCTGATCCTTCCATTGCCAAAAACCATCATTAACATCGCAAAAACACAAAAAGAAGCAGCAACCAAGGGAGCATTAGGAATCCGAACATGACGAAAAATCATAAAGCAGAAAGCTTTCTGCAGTTTTCTGGTTTTGTTCATCACCTATCCAAATCAAACAGTGAGCCAACAAGGTCATGTAACTCATGGTTTTATTTACATCATCCGACATCAGAAAGTCATCAACAAAACAAGAAGCATTTGACCAGGGAATCGTCTGAAATTCGGCATAGGACAGGGAAGAAAATAGTTCAACAAAACTGGCGACCTAAATTTGATTTGTTCATGTATCATGGGTACGAATTTTTGTGAGCAACACGTTAAATCAGCAGGGGCATGAGTTATATTTACCTGACCACCTTATAAGGTTGAAATCCAAAACGATAGCCCGCAGGAAGATGAGCGAGTTCCACCAAATATGAAGCCCAGGTTGCAGCTTTCAAGAACGACGAGGACAGCAAGTTTGGTCTCAGATTTGATGATTTTATAGCCGTTTTCAACACCAAACTTTCTCCCTTTTTCTGTCAAAACTTTCTGCAAAAGTTTCTCTTTTCCCAGCTCACAGCTTCTCTTGTTTCTCTCTTTGTTTCACTCTTGCCCGAAGCCTTCCTCTCAAAACCCAGGAAACTCCTTCTTTTTCTCTATTCTCTCTCGGTCCTCTGTTTTAGCCGTCAGTCCCCTTTTGGTCTCTCTCAACCTCACCCTTTTTGCCTTAGCCTCCCTCAGAATTTTTCCCCAGTTCCGCCGCTGTTCCCCCTCTCTGGTTTTCTCTTGCCGTCCCGGATCTCCCCCTAATCTCCTCTCTTTCTTACCCTTTGATGTTTTTCTCCCTCCCCGATCCTCTCTCTTGCAGCTGCCTTTTCTTTTGCTATTTATATCAGGAACCCCCCTCCTAAACCCTCAGCTATACTCTCCAAAATTTGCAGCTAAGGGGCTGCTAAGAGCCCCTCCTTGCAAGCTGCAAAAACGCAGCTTGCAAGTCGCGTGTTCATCATCTTTTTTTTTTCTTTTTTTTAAGTAATTAAAACAATACTGATAATAATAAAAAAATGACAAAAACAAATTAATTAACATCGGATAATATAAACTAGAAAATGCAAATTCCACTTTTCTTTTTTTTCTATTTTTCCATTTTTCCCTCTTCTTTTTTTTCTAAATGAACCAAACAAAAATAAAAGATAAATTAAGTAGAAATGACTAAAATAGATAAATAAAACAAAATTGCTATTTTTTCCTTTTCCTTTTTTTTTCCTTTTTTTTCATTTTCATCATTTTTCACTTTTTTTTCTTTTTCACCTTCAAGAAAGCATTGAATTTAAATTACAAACGACTAAATCATATTTTTTGAATGCTTTTCCTTTTCCTTTTTCAAAAATAAAATAATGAAAATAAACAAAATGCCAAAAGATTGAATTTTAAGAGGAATGAACGTATTTTGTGAACCATTTCCCTTTTTTTTTCTCTTTTTCTCACAAATTTTACGTTAAAACTTAAAATTAAAACTAAAATCTAAAATATGAACAAAATTAATATGACAAATAAAACTCAAATAATTAGCAAATAAAAGACAAATAAAAAGGTAAAATGAATAAAAATAAAATAACAACTAAAATGCAGACAATCTAAAACAAAATCATGAATTAGATGCAACATACAAATTATTTAAAATTTGGTGTCTACAGTTTGCCCCTCTTTGTCTGAGTTTTGAAAAAACTTAAGACAAAGAAATAGACACCAAATACTTACATGTGTCATTCGGCTGCAGAATGATCCGAAAGGACAAGAATTCTAAAACGGGACTGATTCGAACATGAAATTAAACGGGACTGACCCGAACAGAAATTTAAACGGGACTGACCCGAACAGGAATTTAAAATTGGGATAGACCCGGACAGAAATTTAAATTTGGGATAGACCCACGGGATAGACCCGAACAGAAATGTAAAATTGGGATAGACCCACGGGATAGACCCGGACAGAAATTTAAATCTGGGATAGACCCACGGGATAGACCCGGATGGGATAGACCCGGACAGAAATGTAAAATTGGGATAGACCCACGGGATAGATCCGGACAAAAATATAAAATTGGGATAGACCCACGGGATAGATCCGGACAGAAATTTAAAATTGGGATAGACCCGAACAGAAATGTAAAATTGGGATAGACCCACGGGATTTTTAAACAATGAATTGAGTTCTTACCTGAGAGTAGTTCAAACTTTTGTACCAAGAGGGAGATTTGGATCTTTATGGCTAGAACGATAGCTGATGTTGTTCCTTATGACCCAACCTTTGCCAAATTATCATTTCGTCTTTGCTTACTGGAGAGCTTTTTCTGACGTCGATTCAGGTGCGAAAAGAAGCGTGGTTGTTTGTGTTTGTAAATGCAACGTTCCTGGAAGAAAAGAAGAAATAATGGATTTGCCACCATCATTCGATCTGGCTTGCCTTGAGAATCGTGTAAACATGAGTCTTTTGATGCCTTGGCCAACTTTTGCTGCGGCATCTGCCTTGGTTGAATTTGTAATTTTGAAACCTTTCGATTCCGGAAACCAATAAAGTGCGCATTTACCATGTCACCAAATCCATGTAGCAGCTTGGTTGCATTTTACTTACTTTAAAAGATGATTGAATCCCAGATTCTTGCACAAACCTTAGGGTTTATCATTCATCCGAATCTAATGGTAAAAGAATGATGCATGAAAAATCAAAATATATGCAAGGTGATTTCCTATGTTCTGCATGGAATGAATATGTCAAAGAATGTAAAACACATCCAAAAATGCCATGAATACAAGCACATGAGAAAGATGTATTTGGAAAAGAATATTTTACAAAGCAACACAGTTTTGGCCAACAGATGTCATATTCAAATCTCTGGATATCTTTGTTCTGGAATTTAATATTGGCAGAAGTATGACAAAAATGAGAAAAAATCCAAATGAACCAAGTCACCAGCTGTTCCTTCTCGTGCTTGCTCGTTGCAAAAACCTGCCTTGGCGCCCTTTCTGGTTTTCACCAAGGTTGCCCCCACCCTTTTTGTTTTTGTTTTGTTTGTTTTGTTTGTTTTTGTTTTTTTTTTTGAGGTGCCCTTTCGGGCTTTCACCTAAGTAAGCAATGGAAGAGCTCGACCATAATCGACTCAGAAATGTAAGTTGAAGATTGCTGGCATCAGCAGAATGCACTTCCTTTGTAAGATTAGGCGAGGGCATTATGGACATCACTTGCCAGTTGATTAGCAAAAATCCCAACAGAAATACAACAAGTGACGAAAGCCAGGACTTTGGGCTCTTGTAATGAGGTCAGGTGGGGTGCTTTTCAAAGAAAGTTGAGGCTTGAAAGCAAAATTTCTGAAAGGTGTGAAATAACCTGAGATTGCATCAACTTGAGACTATCTCCAATTTTTGAACAAAACCGAGGAAGATTTGCCCCAGTTGGATTGAATTCTTCTTTCTGCATTTTTCATTGCATTTCCTCACTTTTGCATTTTCCTTCAAAAACTAAATTTGCCCCAGTGTGGGGTTCTTTCTTTTTCCATCTTTCTTTCAAAGATAAATTTGCCCCAGTGTGAGGTTTTCCTTTTCTTTCCGATCATTTTTTTCAAAATGAATTTGCCCCAGTGTGGGGTTTGCAATTCTCAAGGGCTGCCAAACGAAAATTTGTCAATTCTGATGGCTCAAAGGGGACAAGTAGGGATAAAATGCTTTAAATGTAAAAGAAGAGGGCCTGACTTGCATTTCGTCATTTGCATGAATTTCTAAGGAAAATTTGCATGATCAAATGAAAATCTTCTTGCACATGTCTGATTTGATGGGTTGAGGGAATGTTTGACCATCCATTTCCGCCAAAATGAGTGTTCCGCCAGGTAATACCTTTTGGACAACGAACGGCCCTTTCTGATTTTGAGCGAATTTGTCTCTGCCTTCGTCTTGTATTAGCAAAGTTCGCTTGAGTGCTTTGTCGCCTTCCTCAAAATGTATGCTGATGAAACTTCTTGTCGTAGGCTCAGGCCAGGCATGTTTGTAACATTTCATGACAAACGGCATTCTTGGCTGCACTCCCATTAGAGTGTGCAAAGATTGAATTTCTGCTACTACAAACGAGACTGCCTCCAACCATCTGTATACCTTGACACATAGTCAAACTCTTAATCATCTCCTTTTCTGCTTTTGTCCAAACGAATGCTGATTTATGGCCTTTTGACCTCATTCTCAGTGCCAATGTGAACAATTGCTATGGCTTCTAGGTTTGGTTCGAATTTCTCCTCGTTTCGTTCAAGATTTTTTTGAAAAAGAATCAAATACTTTCTCATTATCACTCTCGCTTTGAAATTTGGGTTCCAAAATTCTCAAGTCGTGAGTGAGATAGAGATTGCCATTATTGAATTCCAGAAAAGTGATATCCAAAGTGTCCAATATTTTTATTTTTGGCAATCTGAAAGAATTAACGAATTTGGAATAATAAGTAAACAAATATACAACAAACAAATGAACAAGCAATATGACCGAAATATAAACAAACGAATAAACAAAATAACCTGACAAGAATGACTTGTGCATTTTCATAAAACCTTTGATTGAAAGCAAATGAAATAAAAACTTAAAAAAATATTTTCATGCGCAAATTTTAGTCAAAAGTAAAGATGTTTTCATTAGCTAATTACAGATGCAAAAGTTTTTTCCTCGTGAATTCGCATGAATGACAAACCCCCTTTAGGTTTACCGAAACTCCTTCTGAATGGGTAGAAATTCGGCTGTCCAGTTGGAAATTGATCCCTCAGGGATATCGGGAAATTCTGCATCAATTCCAAACACTTCAGCCTCACTTGATGAGTTTTTTAGCAGGCTCCTTAAATTCTGTATTGTCCATAATAACCCCAATGGTGTTATCGTATTCTGGCAGGGGGTTCTTATCCACATTTGGCGCTTGTGCCTCTTTTCTTCTAATTACAATCTCTCCAGCTTCAATCATATCATGAATTTTATGCTTGAGTGCTTTACACTCAGCAATCGGATGGCCAGGTGCCCCTGAATGATAAGCACAGACAACTTGTGGGTTATACCCAACGGGTATGCCATACGGATAGGTTGGAGGGGGAATGACATCTATTTTCCCGGCAGCCTTCAATTGGTCATATAATTGATCCAAAGGCCTGTCGAGATTGGTGAATGTGCGGTTACGTCCTGGGTTGTTGGCTTTAGGGGGCTGAGGATAGTTGTAAACGGGTCTGTTTGGCGAAGGCATTCTTGGATTGAATGGAGGCCGATGACAATTTTGGTGAGGATTTGGTTGAGAAATTTGAAAAGGAGCTAAAGGTGGGTTAGGATAGCTTGGGCGAGGTCGAGGGTGAGTGGTATTGATGTGATAAACAGGATGAAGGTTTGAATAGTAAGGGTAAGGGTTTGAGTAGGTAGGGTATTGTCGAGGTCTGGGCTTTGAGACAGGGTTTCGATCCCAGGCAAAAGCGATTTCCCCCTCTTGCTTTTTGGATTGTTGCTTCTTCCCATTACTACCTTGACTTTGCAAAGCATCCAACTGGGACTTGAGGGCAGAGACATTAACAATCTTTCCAGCTTTCACAAAGTCATCGTACTCCTCAAGTTTATTGACAATAGCGGCAAATGAGCATCCAGTCATGCGAAAAATTTCTTCAAAGTATGGCGGATCATGTGCCTTAATGAAAATGCGTATGATTTCGTCCTCCGTCATTGGTGGCTCGACTTTTGCAGCTATTTTTCTCCACCTCTTGGCATAGGTCTTGTGATCCTCGGAGGGTTTTCTTTTTGTTCCTTCCAGTGTGGTCCGTGTTGGCGCTAGCTCACAATTATACTCGTACTGCCTTACAAAAGCGTTGGACAAGTCAAGCCAGGTCTTCGCTTCTTCGGGTTTCAGCTTGGAATACCAGTCGAGTGCATCCCCCTCCAGACTTTCTGGGAATAGCCTCAAAGGCAGATTTTCATCATCTGTTGGCCTACCCAACTTGTTGGCGAACAATCGGAGGTGTGTCTTGGGATTGCCTGTCCCATCATACTTGTTAAACTTCGGAGTCTTGAACCCCTCAGGCAATTGCACATTCGGGAAAAGGCAAAGTTCATCGTAATCCAGGGCTCTTTGTTTGTTCAACCCCTGATTCTTCCTTATAAACTCATCAAAACGGTCAAGGCGTTTGAGCAGCTTTATATCAACGGGAGCGGAGGATTCCCCCATTTCTGGCTTGGTTTGAATGGTATGGTCTGGTAAGCAAGGCTCAGCTGTATCATGATAAAAGGCATGCGGCTTAGGGGGTATATTCGAAGTGATTTGGAGTTGTGGGCCTTGCACGTAAGTAGGGAAGAATGAAAGATCAGGAGGGCAAGTGTATGGCAAATGTATGGTGGGATATGTGAAAGTTCCTTCGGTTGGAATAGGGAAAGATGGAGCAACAGTGGCTTGAATCGAAGGTATGACAAATGGCTCTGGCCCAGGCTGCCTGCCGGGCACGGGCTCGGGTTGAACTCCATTGCTGATAAGCTCATCGATTAATTTCCTCTGGGCCGCCATCTCAGTGGTCATCTCACCGAACTTAGTGAGCATCTCAGTCAACTGAACCCCCAAACTTGTGGTCTCAGGCTGGGCGGTAGTAACAAACCTGTCTGATGGTTCTGGTTGCGGACTCATGTTTACACGACTCCTCTGAGCTTGACTACGGGATCGTGTTATGATGGGGTTTCGACGAGAAGCTATGTTTAAATATTACCTGAGAATTTTGAAAGGAATTGCCTTTAGATTTAACCCTCGTTTAGTTATCCCAAGAAAATAAAGAAAAGGAAAAGAAAAAGACAAGAGTTAGTAAATATCCAAGAAATTCGGATGCATGTCCTATGGGGGAGCCCTTTTGTACCAAGGGTAGGCCTAGAATGAAAATGCAATCCTCTAGGGTAGGCACTATACCATACCTGACGGATCCGATCAACTCATGGAGTGAAAAATAATTTGAAAAATTTGGCCCATTGGAATGAGAAGAGACGTTGGTCAAAATGAGGACTTCGTCCGAAGGAATTGATCACTTTTGATCGATACAAGAATTTGCAAAAAACGTACGGGTTTGACCTTGACGAACGTCCTATCGAAGAGATTGGAATTCGTTGACAAATTTTCTCAGTGAAGCGCGGGTCAAAACTCCAACTGATCAAATGGCTGGATGCCATGGTTGTTTTTCTCAAAATCGACTAGGTTTTCCATTTTGAAATTCGACATTGAAATCCTAATTGGTCAAATGGGTTGAATGAAATTGACAATTTATTTAAAATCGACCGGATTACCCTAAAAAGGGAAACGGGTCAAATGAATTGAGTGACATTTGATAACTTACTCAAAATTGACCGTGTGACGACCCCACCTCCCCCTAAGGCGTACCAAAGGGTTCGGCGGACCGCCTGCCCAGCTCTCGCCAGGACTCACTCACTATCTCTATCGAATAATGTACACACAACCATGAACCATAAATAACAATCCCAATTCAAGCTTATAATGTACATTGATAGAAATCGAGGTACAAAGTCTCAATATACTCAAACTGGTTCAAGGCGTATACAATCCAAATACAAAACATTCTATTCGAGGAATAGCACGAGTACAAGTCAAAAATCAAACAACTAGTCTATGCTAGACCTTACACATCTCGCACCTCGCTCGTACCCCTGAAAGGAAAACAAATGGAGTGGAATGAGCTAAAAGCCCAGTGAGGTTCCAAATAGCAAATTGACCATTATTTATAAGTACGAGTTTTCGATATAGCAAAGTAACGAGCATAAAGTGTTCATAAATGTGAACAGTAACACGTCAAGTAGCAATCTTGAAATGAGCAAATGTAGAAGTTTTTCAAAAGAAACAATAATCCAATAAACAATAAGTATTCCAAATCATAAGGATACGGATGGCTCTCAGGAGCCAAATTCCCCTTTTCATTACCAGGAGCTTGATCACGTAGTAGTTGACACTCCGTCAACTTTCAAGTAAGTAACCAATCCAGTAGAACACCACTTAAACGACTCTCCGTCCACCGTTCAACCCCCAACTGGGCCCAAAATCCTCAAGAACATGGGTGGTAATACTCGAGTATACCGATTAGTCGAGGAGATATCACTCCACTCGACAATACAAGAGACCCAGGGTTCGTTACCCAATCGACCAAGCCCTTGCCGGCTCGACTAGAGTAACTCGCCACAGGGTTTCTGGAATTCCAGGAAGTGCGCGCATCATAATCAAGTATATCAAGTCAATTGCAACAATAAACAAGTATATCACATAAGGGCAAGTGCGATAAAGTACACTCTTGCCCTTACAATTCACGTATATAACATGTAATCAGATTGGTCACGTATCAAGTTCAATTCGGTATTTGAAAGCACTCACCCAAAAGATATAGTGCTACTGGTCACTTTCAGGTTATACTCCGAGTTCGGAGTCCAAATCTGCGATAAAACTCAATTTGAGAACTTTGAAACATGATTAGAGTTCGAAACTTAGACGTTTCGTTCAATAAGAATCAAGAAATGAAAATTCACTTGGAGAATACTCGTGAAATACTCGCTCACTTTTTAAATGATAAAACTTTGTAACATTTATACTTGAAATGGTCATGCGAGTCGAAAGTACAAGGAAATCGTACTTTGAACAATCATTATTTCATTTCTCAAGGGGTACAAGTTCGGCCAAGTCCTTATTTATATATCTTGGGACAAGAAGACTTAAGTACTCTAGATGGTTCAAGCAGTAATCACTCTTAACTCATACTCAAGTTGCAAAGATAGTTTTCTAGACCTCGAGTAAAAATTTGAGCAGCATGCCCTTTGTGTTTACCTAATTTCCAGCCATTTAGGCTTCATTATTTTTCTTCAACAACATCCCAACATCATACAAATCAGAAATTTATGTCAAGAGCCGTTCCATAGGCTCACAATATCATAATAACAAGAATCGCATTAAGTACAAGTGCAGAAATTCACTGTGGCACAAGACAGATTTGACGTACCAAATGCGGAAATAACATATCCAAGGCTATGCTTATCGGATTGAGGCGTAACCTATGCCGTTTCGAAGCTAAGACTCAGGGCTACAATATTCATGAAGGTCACTTAGTCCAGTTTCTAATGTAACTTGGTCAAATTCTCGGATTACTAAACCAGAAACCAAATCGTCGGCTGTTTAAACGCAGAACACTGTAATGGACAAAACTCAGTGTACACAAGTCCGAATCAGGTGTTCTTAGAGGCATTTTAAAGCTACTTCAGAGCACTACAACTTTCATGTTTTGGTCCAGAGCTAAATCAGAATGGATCCTGGTCAAAAATCGTGATAAACTGGACTCAACTGCTGAAACGGACTGCTGGGAAATACTTAGAACAGTAAGGGTATTTTGGACTTTTCACGACCTACGTTGCTCCGATTGAGCTGAAATTTTACAGGCACATACAAAATACCATTCTCTACAACTTTCCTTCTTTGACCCAAGGCCAATTCGGCCTCTAACACACCGATACAAATTCGGACAGAATGCTTGGGAAATTTTCCAGAAATCTGAAATTTTTAGCTCTAAGTGTAATTTCCTCAAATTTCTGGTTCTAATCACCACTAAACAACCTTATATAACCTTAATTGCAACATTTACACATCATACATCACATTTAGCAGAAAATCAGAACCCCTAGTTCATCAAATAAATTGGGGAAAACCTCTAAATCATGCTAATCATCCATGATTCCACCACTATAATCAAACTACTAACTTAATTTAACAAAATCAAAAGCAAAACTTAGAGAGATGAGTTCTCTTACCTTGGTTAGAAGTCTCTAAAAGCAGCCCCAAGCTTTCCTTTTCCAAACTTTCACCACCAAACACTAACTAACCACTCAAAGACAAGATTAATCGGTTTCTTTTGTTTGATTTCTCACTTTGTTGGTGGATTGAAGAAGAAATGGAGAAGAGTTTTGTTTTTCCTCTCTTGTTCTTACTCTCTCTCTCTCTATGCTCTTAGCAGCAGAAAATGAAGAGAAATGAAGCTGATTTTTGTCTTATAAGGAGTAAGAAGGTTAGAGTTAATTAAGACCACAATTTGGCTAACACTTGGACAATTCTTAGCCACTAATTTTTCTCTTTCTTCCCCTTGCTTATAAGCCACAAATTTCGGTCCCCTTAGCTGTAATATAAGAAGATATTTTGGCTCAAATATCAATGAGCTTGTGGTGCAAGAAAGTGGTAGTCCAGTGGTGCGTTCAAACGGTAGTGCGCGGGACCCGCCGGTTCGCGCCGTTTTTCTTAAAAACTCACGTACTAGGGTTTTTACTTCCCATTCACTAACCTTATCTCATTGCTACTAGTCACATATTATTTCTCACTTAAAAGTCACTTTTAATCATCAAATTGATCCTCGGCCAGTACCGGAAATTTATCCGGCGGAAAAATCGCAAAACCCTAATTTTGCTCAAATCTTGAGACCGAAGTATAAAACCCTATTTCCAGGTTCATCTGCACTTATTGTTGAACAATTGGGTAGTAGGCCTTAATAAATAATAATTTTCAAATAAAAGGAAATTTTTTTTTTAAGAAAACGTGAGGAATTTACAATTTCAATAATTAACATTAGAATCTCTAGTAAAATATGAAAGATTTAAGAAACCGTTTAGTCACAAGTAAACTAGGGTTTTTTTTTTTATTAAAACATTAGGGTTTCTAGTCGTTTAAAACGAAATAAGGTTTTAAATCAAACCCGAAGAAATATACTTTAATATTTTCTTCACAAACAACCTCCTAATATTCGGGATGTTACAATCTCCCCTCCTTAAAAGAATTTCGCCCTCGAAATTCCAACGGGTACTAAGAGTCCTTTAAAGTCAGTCAGGTACTAGAAATCACTCCAATCCCTTATATATGACCTTATCATTTAGTAAAGAGCTAAGAGATAACCAAATAGAACATGCAAAAAGGGCTCAATTCGCATAACTAGCCCTAAGTTGAAAGAAAAGTCTCAGATATTCGAAAAATTTAAAACATGGCTTAGCCTCAAGTCGAAAATTTCTCAAGTCGAAAATTTTACCCCTGGCGGTGCTTGGAAACACAACAGGCAAAGGCTCACAAATACGAATAAGTTCAAAAGCAAGGTCAAAGCAGGGTTCAAACATATAAGTTCAAAAGTAGATTCAATTACTTCAAGTTCAAGAAGCACGGGTACAAATAAGAACTCACTCGACTAGCCTATACCCAGCAATTCACATTCTCAAACAGTCGCCGAATTCAAATCCTCATATAGGTCATATTACTCATGTGTAAAAATCAAATCAGGTCCATTACATGTACGTAAGAGCACACTCGCCAAAACAAGTTCAAGTCCCAAATGAGCTCATTTTAGTCTGTCTCAGACAGTTCAAGTATTGCAAACCCCTTTGATCGGTCCAATAACAAGGTTAAATGTTAGAATCATCCACGCTTTAACCTTTCCATCAAAACTCACCTCAAGTGCAATCAAGATACAGACCCTTATTCTAACGCTCTTCACTATATGATACCCAAGTACAAGAATCCACAATAAGACAATTCACAACTCGAGCCGGCCGGTCCCAAGAGCAAACCATCCATATTAGAGATTCCCACCTGGCATAACTAACTAAGGTCTCCAACAATAGACAATCGTTCCACACTTAACAAGTCAATTCCCACAGTCCGAGAACCTTCTCCCGGCACGAGCTCAAAAGGAGCTCTGATACCATCTGTGACGACCCCACCTCCCCCTAAGGCGTACCAAAGGGTTCGGCGGACCGCCTGCCCAGCTCTCGCCAGGACTCACTCACTATCTCTATCGAATAATGTACACACAACCATGAACCATAAATAACAATCCCAATTCAAGCTTATAATGTACATTGATAGAAATCGAGGTACAAAGTCTCAATATACTCAAACTGGTTCAAGGCGTATACAATCCAAATACAAAACATTCTATTCGAGGAATAGCACGAGTACAAGTCAAAAATCAAACAACCAGTCTATGCTAGACCTTACATATCTCGCACCTCGCTCGTACCCCTGAAAGGAAAACAAATGGAGTGGAATGAGCTAAAAGCCCAGTGAGGTTCCAAATAGCAAATTGACCATTATTTATAAGTACGAGTTTTCGATATAGCAAAGTAACGAGCATAAAGTGTTCATAAATGTGAACAGTAACACGTCAAGTAGCAATCTTGAAATGAGCAAATGTAGAAGTTTTTCAAAAGAAACAATAATCCAATAAACAATAAGTATTCCAAATCATAAGGATACGGATGGCTCTCAGGAGCCAAATTCCCCTTTTCATTACCAGGAGCTTGATCACGTAGTAGTTGACACTCCGTCAACTTTCAAGTAAGTAACCAATCCAGTAGAACACCACTTAAACGACTCTCCGTCCACCGTTCAACCCCCAACTGGGCCCAAAATCCTCAAGAACATGGGTGGTAATACTCGAGTATACCGATTAGTCGAGGAGATATCACTCCACTCGACAATACAAGAGACCCAGGGTTCGTTACCCAATCGACCAAGCCCTTGCCGGCTCGACTAGAGTAACTCGCCACAGGGTTTCTGGAATTCCAGGAAGTGCGCGCATCATAATCAAGTATATCAAGTCAATTGCAACAATAAACAAGTATATCACATAAGGGCAAGTGCGATAAAGTACACTCTTGCCCTTACAATTCACGTATATAACATGTAATCAGATTGGTCACGTATCAAGTTCAAGTATCAAGTTCAATTCGGTATTTGAAAGCACTCACCCAAAAGATATAGTGCTACTGGTCACTTTCAGGTTATACTCCGAGTTCGGAGTCCAAATCTGCGATAAAACTCAATTTGAGAACTTTGAAACATGATTAGAGTTCGAAACTTAGACGTTTCGTTCAATAAGAATCAAGAAATGAAAATTCACTTGGAGAATACTCGTGAAATACTCGCTCACTTTTTAAATGATAAAACTTTGTAACATTTATACTTGAAATGGTCATGCGAGTCGAAAGTACAAGGAAATCGTACTTTGAACAATCATTATTTCATTTCTCAAGGGGTACAAGTTCGGCCAAGTCCTTATTTATATATCTTGGGACAAGAAGACTTAAGTACTCTAGATGGTTCAAGCAGTAATCACTCTTAACTCATACTCAAGTTGCAAAGATAGTTTTCTAGACCTCGAGTAAAAATTTGAGCAGCATGCCCTTTGTGTTTACCTAATTTCCAGCCATTTAGGCTTCATTATTTTTCTTCAACAACATCCCAACATCATACAAATCAGAAATTTATGTCAAGAGCCGTTCCATAGGCTCACAATATCATAATAACAAGAATCGCATTAAGTACAAGTGCAGAATTCACTGTGGCACAAGACAGATTTGACGTACCAAATGCGGAAATAACATATCCAAGGCTATGCTTATCGGATTGAGGCGTAACCTATGCCGTTTCGAAGCTAAGACTCAGGGCTACAATATTCATGAAGGTCACTTAGTCCAGTTTCTAATGTAACTTGGTCAAATTCTCGGATTACTAAACCAGAAACCAAATCGTCGGCTGTTTAAACGCAGAACACTGTAATGGACAAAACTCAGTGTACACAAGTCCGAATCAGGTGTTCTTAGAGGCATTTTAAAGCTACTTCAGAGCACTACAACTTTCATGTTTTGGTCCAGAGCTAAATCAGAATGGATCCTGGTCAAAAATCGTGATAAACTGGACTCAACTGCTGAAACGGACTGCTGGGAAATACTTAGAACAGTAAGGGTATTTTGGACTTTTCACGACCTACGTTGCTCCGATTGAGCTGAAATTTTACAGGCACCTACAAAATACCATTCTCTACAACTTTCCTTCTTTGACCCAAGGCCAATTCGGCCTCTAACACACCGATACAAATTCGGACAGAATGCTTGGGAAATTTTCCAGAAATCTGAAATTTTTAGCTCTAAGTGTAATTTCCTCAAATTTCTGGTTCTAATCACCACTAAACAACCTTATATAACCTTAATTGCAACATTTACACATCATACATCACATTTAGCAGAAAATCAGAACCCCTAGTTCATCAAATAAATTGGGGAAAACCTCTAAATCATGCTAATCATCCATGATTCCACCACTATAATCAAACTACTAACTTAATTTAACAAAATCAAAAGCAAAACTTAGAGAGATGAGTTCTCTTACCTTGGTTAGAAGTCTCTAAAAGCAGCCCCAAGCTTTCCTTTTCCAAACTTTCACCACCAAACACTAACTAACCACTCAAAGACAAGATTAATCGGTTTCTTTTGTTTGATTTCTCACTTTGTTGGTGGATTGAAGAAGAAATGGAGAAGAGTTTTGTTTTTCCTCTCTTGTTCTTACTCTCTCTCTCTCTATGCTCTTAGCAGCAGAAAATGAAGAGAAATGAAGCTGATTTTTGTCTTATAAGGAGTAAGAAGGTTAGAGTTAATTAAGACCACAATTTGGCTAACACTTGGACAATTCTTAGCCACTAATTTTTCTCTTTCTTCCCCTTGCTTATAAGCCACAAATTTCGGTCCCCTTAGCTGTAATATAAGAAGATATTTTGGCTCAAATATCAATGAGCTTGTGGTGCAAGAAAGTGGTAGTCCAGTGGTGCGTTCAAACGGTAGTGCGCGGGACCCGCCGGTTCGCGCCGTTTTTCTTAAAAACTCACGTACTAGGGTTTTTACTTCCCATTCACTAACCTTATCTCATTGCTACTAGTCACATATTATTTCTCACTTAAAAGTCACTTTTAATCATCAAATTGATCCTCGGCCAGTACCGGAAATTTATCCGGCGGAAAAATCGCAAAACCCTAATTTTGCTCAAATCTTGAGACCGAAGTATAAAACCCTATTTCCAGGTTCATCTGCACTTATTGTTGAACAATTGGGTAGTAGGGCCTTAATAAATAATAATTTTCAAATAAAAGGAAATTTTTTTTTTAAGAAAACGTGAGGAATTTACAATTTCAATAATTAACATTAGAATCTCTAGTAAAATATGAAAGATTTAAGAAACCGTTTAGTCACAAGTAAACTAGGGTTTTTTTTTTATTAAAACATTAGGGTTTCTAGTCGTTTAAAACGAAATAAGGTTTTAAATCAAACCCGAAGAAATATACTTTAATATTTTCTTCACAAACAACCTCCTAATATTCGGGATGTTACAGACCGGATCATCCTAAAAAAAGGAACTTGGTAAAATGAATTGAATGAAATTGAGAATTTATTCAAAATTGACCAGATCGCCCTAAAAGGGTAAATTGGTCAAATGAATGAAATTGAATGAGTGATTTATGCAAAAATCGACCAAATCAACCTAAAAGGGTAAATTGGTCAAATGAATTGAATGAAATTCAAAAATCGATCGGATGACCCTAAAAAGGGTAAATTGGTCAAATTAATGGATGATTTTTCAAAAATCGACCGGATGACCCTAAAAAGGGTAAATTGGTCAAATGAATTGACGATTTATTCAAAATCGACCAGGTAACCCTAAAAAGGGTAAATTGGTCAAATGAATGATTTATTGAATGAATTGGCAAAATGGATTGGTTGAATTGTCCGGCCATTGGTTATTTCAAAATTATTGAGGTGCATTAGTCTATGACCTTCTAAAAATCAAATTTTGGCCTCAATTTATTTATCGTCTCAATAGGAGGAATCATTTGTGAATTTCTTCAAATTAATGTCCTTCACGCAAGGGATTTTTACCAATTTTTGATAAAATGGCCAAAAAGTGATTATTAGATGCTCATATTCCAAAGATCACTCTATGAAAATGAACGGATCCTACCTTACCTTGTGCACTACCCCTTTGGATGGTACAAAATGTAAACGTGCAAGTCTCACTGGATTAAGTATCCGAGACACAAGGTGGCTTATTCCTAAACACGGGATTCCCTATGTGGCATTCCCTTTCTAGGGTTTATGCATGATGCCATTTATTAAAGCAGTAAAATATGCCATTTGAAATGAAATCATGACTTAAAAGGACCTTTTATACGCCAAGGTAGGCTTAGAATGCTATGCAATTATTAATCTATGAATGCAATATACCAAAATCTTTAAACGTGCAATAACCTATCTACGAGGGTAGGTTCTAAAAGAAGGTCATGCCAGACCTCTTATTTGCTAGGGTTTGTGAATGCAACGGGGACACAAAACCAAGAAAAGTTAGTTCAGCCAGATAAATACACATAACACATTGTAGCAACGAAATCAATACAAAGAAATAAAGCAATAAAAGGGAAAGAGGGGTTGGATCCCTCTCCTCGTGAATCGTGTCCCTAATAGGGTAAGGCAGACACTATCCTAGGTAAAACTATCATGGATGCATGAGGTTAGGGCTCACTAATGCAACTAGACTCGATAAGCTCAGGTCCCCGAGCCTTCAGACTTAGAAACCAAGGGTCATCAATCCCAAGGTTCTTTGTCGGTGGCTCGAGCGATTCCCCAAACACCGCTACGCACACATCGTGTCGCGGCTACGTGTTTGAGTGAATCTATCAAAATTCTCAACCTTCGACTAAAAGCTAAAGGCTATCAACCCAAAGCTTAAAGCGGAAGGTCGAGTGACCCATCGGATCATGCTACACACACATCGTGTCGTGATCACACGTCCAAGTGGGTCGCCTAAAATCCTAATAGGGTGGAGTGGCGTGACAAGCCACTAAAAGAAAAATAAATGAGGGGTAAAAATAATTAAAGCGTATGCACGTATGCTAGTGCTCGTTTGGAGGGGAGGGATCGAGAACCAACACGAGGCTCTAAGGTGATGTCCCCCACCCAAATGCAATGCAAGCGCGAGATAAATAAGTAAACATACATCCAATCAGCCAATCATACATTCGCGAGCGAGGGAGTAGTTGGACACGCGTGAAATGCAACATACAAATTATTTAAAATTTGGTGTCTACGGTTTGCCCCTCTTTGTCTGAGTTTTGAAAAAACTTGAGACAAAGAAGTAGACACCAAATACTTACCTGTGTTATTTGGCTGCGCACGTCACGAACGGTGGACGCTTCTGAAACGAGGACTGACCTCTTTTGACAAAAACTTTTAAAATGGAGAGGATTCAGACAGGAAATTTAATGCAGGACCGACCCAAACAGGAAATTTGAAACGGGACTGGCCCGAACAGGAATTGAAAACGGGACTGACCCGAACAGAAATTTAAAACGGGACTGACCCGAACAGAAATGTAAATGGGACTGACCCGAACAGAACTTAAACGGGACTGACCCGAACAGAAATTAAACGGGATGAATTGAAGTGAAATGGAGTGTTGTTGGGGTTGACCCCTGTTTATTGGTGATGCAAATGACAAAAGCGAAATGAAGTGTTAATGAGACTGACCCGCGTTTCAGAATTGCAATGTAGTGCTCACTGGTGGGACTGACCCATGTTCCAGTGGCGGGAAAATGAAATGCTCACTAGTGGGGACTAACCCACGGCTAGTGGCTAACGAAAATGTAATGCGCACTAGTGGGACTGACCCACGGCTAGTGGCTAAGCAAAATGAAATGCACACTAGTGGGACTTACCCACGGCTAGTGGCTAAGCAAAATGAAATGTGCACTAGTGGGAATGACCCACGGCTAGTGGCTGAGCAAAATGAAATGCGCACTAGTGGGACTGACCCACGGCTAGTGGCTGAACAAAATGAAATGCGCACTAGTGGGACTGACCCACGGCTAGTGGCTGAACAAAATGAAATGCGCACTAGTGGGACTGACCCACGGCTAGTGGCTGAACAAAATGAAAATGCACACTAGTGGGACTGACCCACGGCTAGTGGCTAAACAAAATGAAATGTGCACTAGTGGGACTGACCCACGGCTAGTGGCTGAACAAAAGGAAATGCGCACTAGTGGGACTGACCCACGGCTAGTGGCTGAACAAAATGAAAATGCACACTAGTGGGACTGACCCACGGCTAGTGGCTAAACAAAATGAAATGTGCACTAGTGGGACTGACCCACGGCTAGTGGCTGAACAAAAGGAAATGCGCACTAGTGGGACTGACCCACGACTAGTGGCTGAACAAAATGAAATGGGAAATTCCAGTATACTTACCCCCAAAAGGCCCAGAATTTTGCCCCAGTAGAAATTAGGTTTCTGCATCTAAACCAATAGTTGATTCTGGATTGTCACGTTGTTGCACTCTAATCAAACTTGCTTGCAACATTTTTGATTTGCCTTTGTTTACTGGAGGATCTTTCCGATACTGGCTCCAGTGCAAGGTGTGATTGTTTCCATTTGTACACGCAATTTCCTGTAAAAGAGAAAAATCAAAGAAAGTGCCACCATCATTTGATCCATTTGCCTTTGAGAGTCGCGTAAACATGAGTCTTTTGATGCCTTCGATTACTTTTGCTGCGGCATCTGACTTAGTTGAATTTGCCACTTTAAAACTTTTCTACCTTTCCCAGACTGACCAAAGATGCATTTTTCCATATTATGAGGTCTGCGTAATGGCTTTACTGAATCTCAAACATTTCCGAAAGATGACTGAATCCAAGTATGCTTTGAGTAAATCATAGAGGTTGTTATTCACCAAAATTCAATGATAAAGAATGATGTATTCACATGTCATGGAAGAGCGAATATTCACAAGAATGTACACATAACCATTTGTGCTTAAATGCTACAAAAATACAGTGAATGCCAGTAATTTTGAAAAAATGAGCTTCCTAAGAATGTATTTGCAAAAGAATGTTTTACAAAATGACTCAGCTTTGGCCAACGGATGTCATATTCAAATCTCTGAATATCTTTGTTCTGGAATTCAATATTGGCAGAAATATGACAAAAATGAGGAGAAATCCGAATGAATCAAACCACCGGTTGTTCCTCCTTGTGCTTACTACCTTGGCGCCCTTTCGGGTTTTCACCAAGGTTGCCCCCCACCTCTTTTGTTTTGCTCTTCTCTTTTTTTCTTTTTTTTTCTCTTTTCTTCTTTTTTTTTTCCTTTGCTTTTGAGTTGCCCTTTTGGGTTTCATCTAAGGACAATGAAGCACCTCAACCATGATCGACTCAGACATGTAAGTTGAAGATTGCTGGCATCAGCAAAATGCACTTCCCTTGTAAGATTATGCGAAGGCATTATGGACATCCCTTGCCAGTTGATTAGCGAAATTCCCAATAGAAATACAACAAGTGACGAAAGCCAGGACTTTGGGCTTTTGTAATGAGGTCAGGTGGGGTGTTTTTCAAAGAAAGTTGAGGCCTGAAAGCAAATTTTGATGAGAGGCGTGAAATAACCTGAGATTGTATCATTTTGAAATTATCTCCAATTTTTGAACGAAACCGAGGAAATTTTGCCCCAGTTTGCTTGGATTTTTCTTTCTTTGCATTTTCTTCATTGCATTCTTCTTACTTTTTGCATTTTTCTTCAAAAACTAGATTTGCCCCAGTGTGGGGTTCTTTTTCCTTTTCATTTCTCTTTCAAAATAAATTTGCCCCAGTGTCGGGGTTCTTTCTTTTCCTCAGATCTCTTTCAAATATAAATTTGCCCCAGTGTGGGGATTTTCTTTTCTTTCTGATCATTTTTCAAAATGAATTTGCCCCAGTGTGGGGTTTGCAATTCTCAGGGGTTGCCAAACGAAAATTATTGTTCTGATAGCTCAAAGGGGATGACTAGGGATGAAATGTTTTGATTGGAAAGGAAGATGGCCTGACTTTTGCCTCGTCTCTTGGATGATTTCCTAGAAGGAATTTACATAATCAAATAAAGAATTTCTTACACATGTCTGAGTTGATAAGTTGAGGGAAAGTCGGTCCGTCCATCTCTGTTAAAAACAAGTACTCCGCCCGGTAGCCCCTTTTGAACGACAAATGACCCGGCCAGTTTAGAATCAAATTCACCTTTGACCTCATCTTGCAATGGCAACTTCGCTTTAGAACTTTGTCCCTTTTTCAAAGAATCGCCGGTGGACCTTTTTGTTATGAACACAGGCCATGCGTTTTGGCAACATTGGTCATGGCACATAGCATTCAACTGCTTTTCATCAATCAGAATCAATCGTTAATGACACTGCTTTAACCAATCAACTTTCAACCTGGCTGGAAAGGGATTTTCTCAAATGAAGGGATTTATCAATGAAGAAATTTCTCAAATGAAGGGATTTTTCCATGATTTTTCTCAATGAAGTCTTTCTCAAAGAAGGGATTTCTCAATGAAGGGATTTCTCAAATGAAGGGATTTTTCCATGAAGGGATTTCTCAATGAAGGCTTTCTCAAAGAAGGGATTTTTCCATGAAAGGACTTTTTTCAATGTATGGCTTCATCGGATTCCGGAACAGGGATATTCAAAGGGTCAAATAATTTTATTTTTGGCCATCGAAAGAATTTAGAATGAAATTGAAAATGGTAATCAACCAATATAAACAAAATGGTATCGAACAAACAAAATGATGAAAAGATGCAATTATGCATGCTATTGAAACACAGGAGCTTGATAAAAACTGTTTTAGCCAAAACTTGAATTTGACAAAGCTATTTACACAACAACAGTGAAAACTTTCATGAATTCTTAGCAAATCACAATCCCCAGATTTACCAAAATTCCCTTCAAGAGGGAAAACACTCGGCCATCCAAATTGTGCAAAGCTCCTTCAAGACTTTCAAATTTCGTCTTTGGAGGTAGATGCCTCAAAGGCGCCTTTGTGTTCGGGAAAGGGATTCGTACTTATGCTCGGCCCTTGTTCTGCATTTCTTCTAATCACTATTTCCCCCGTTTCGATCATTTCTTGAACTTTCTGTTTAAGTGCTCTACAACCAGTAGTTGGGTGGCCAGGTGCTCCCGAATGATAGGCACAAGTATACTGTGGATTGTATCCGGAACGGACGCCATGAGGATAAGTTGGAGGGGGAATTTCGCCGATTTTACCGGCGGCTTTTAATTGTTCATATAATTGGTCCAAAGGCCTGCCAAGATTGGTGAATGTTTGAGAACGATTTTGATCGTGGGTTTCAGTGGGTTGGGGGTAGTTGTAGGTGGGTCTGTTTGGTGGAGGCATTCTTGGATTGAGTGGAGGCCGATGACGGTTTTGGTGAGGATTTGGTTGAGAAATTTGGAAAGGGGCTAAAGGCGAGTTGGTGTAATTAGGGCGAGGTCGAGGATGAGGGATATTGGTGTGATAAACAGGATGAGTGTTTGAATAATAGGAGTAAGGGTTTGAGTAGGTAGGGTATTGTCGAAGTCTGGGCTTTGAAATAGGGTTTCGATCCCAAACAAAAGCAATTTCCCCCTCTTGCTTTTTGGATTGTTGCTTCTTCCCATTACTACCTTGGCTTTGCAAAGCATCCAACTGGGACTTGAGGGCAGAGACATTAACAATCTTCCCAGCTTTCACGAAGTCATCGAACTCTTCAAGCTTATTGACAATAGCGGCAAACGAGCATCCAGTCATGCGAAAAATTTCTTCAAAGTACGGCGGATCATGTGCCTTAATGAAAGTGCGTATGATTTCGTCCTCAGTCAATGGTGGCTCGACTTTGGCAGCTATTTTCCTCCACTTCTTGGCATAAGTCTTGTGATCCTCGGAGGGTTTCCTCTTTGTCCCTTCCAACGTGGTTCGTGTTGGAGCCAGCTCGCAATTATACTCGTACTGCTTTACAAAAGCGTTGGACAAGTCAAGCCAGGTCTTCGCTTCTTCGGGTTTCAGCTTGGAATACCAGTCGAGTGCATCCCCCTCCAGACTTTCTGGGAATAGCCTCAAAGGCAGATTTTCATCATCTGTTGGCCTACCCAACTTGTTGGCGAACAATCGGAGGTGCGTCTTGGGATTGCCCGTCCCATCATATTTGTTAAATTTCGGGGTTTTGAACCCTTCAGGCAATTGCACATTTGGGAAAAGGCAAAGTTCATCGTAATCCAGGACTCCTTGCTTGTTCAACCCCTGACTCTTCCTTATAAACTCATCAAAACGGTCAAGGCGTTTGAGCAGCTTTATATCAACGGGAGCGGAAGATTCCCCAATTTCTGGCTTGGTTTGAATAGTATGGTCTGGTAGGAAAGGCTCAGCTGTATCGTGATAAAAGGTATGCGGCTTAGGAGGTATATTCGAAGTGATTTGGGGTTGTGGGCCTTGCATGTAAGTAGGGAAGAATGAAGGATCAGGAGGGCAAGTGTATGGCAAATGTATGGTGGGATATGTGAAAGTTCCTTCGGGTGGAATAGGTAAATATGGAATAACGGTGACTTGAGTTGAAGGGATGACGAATGGCTCTTGCTCAGCCTGCTTGACGGGTATAGGTTCGGGTTGAACTCCGCTGCTGATTAGCTTGTCAATCAATTTCCTTTGGGCCGCCATCTCAGTGGTCATCTTGTCGAACTTAGTGAGCATCTCAGTCAACTGAACCCCCAAACTCATGGTCTCGGGTTGAGCGGTAATAGCAGACCTATCTGATTGTTCCGGTTGTGAACTCATGTTTACACGACTCCTTTGAGCTTGGCTACGGGATCGTGTTATGATGGGGTTTCGACGAGAAGCTATGTTTAAATATTACCTGAGAATTTTGAAAGGAATTGCCTTTAGATTTAACCCTTGCTTAGTTATTACAATAAAAATAAAGAAAAGAAAGAGAAAAAGGCAAGAGTTAGTAGATATCCAGGAAATTCGGATGCATGTCCTATGGGGGAACCCTTTTTGTACCAAGGGTAGGCCTAGCATGAAAATGCAATCCTCTAGGGTAGGCACTATACCATACCTGATGGATCTGATCAACTCATTTAAGTGAAAAATAATTTTGAAAAATTTGGTCAATTGGAGTGACGAGAGACATTTGTCAAAATGATGTCAACGTCCAAATGGATTGATCACTTTTGATCGATACAAGAGTTTGCAAAAACGCACGGGTTTGACCTTGACGAACTTCCTATCGAAGAGATTGGAATTCGTTGACCAAATTTTTTCAGTGAAGCACGGGTCAAAACCCCAACTGATCAAATGGCTGGATGCAATGGATGGTTTTCTCAAAAATCGACTAAGTTTCCCAATTTGAAATTGACATTGAACCCTAATTGGTCAAATGGGTAAAATGAAATTGACCATTTATTTAAAATCGACCGGATTACCCTAAAAAGGGAAACGGGTCAAATGAATTGAGTAATATTTGATAACTTACTCAAAATTGACCGGATCATCCTAAAAAGGAATTTGGTCAAATGAATTGAATGAAATCGAGAATTTATTCAAAATTGACCAGATCGTCCTAAAAAGGGTAAACTGGTCAAATGAATCGGACGAAATTGATGATTTATCGAAAATCGACAAAATTGCCCTAACTAATCAAATGAATTGAACGACATTGGTGATTTATTTAAAAATAGACTAAATTGCCCTAAAAATGAACAAATTGATAAAATGGACTGGAGATTTATTCAAAAATCAACCGGATGATCCTAAAAAGGGTAAATTGGTCAAATGACCCTAAAAAGGGTAAATTGGTCAAATGAATTGACGATTTATTCAAAACGACCAGGTAACCCTAAAAAGGGTAAATTGGTCAAATGACCCTAAAAAGGGTAAATTGGTCAAATGAATTGACGATTTATTCAAAAACGACCAGGTAACCCTAAAAAAGGTAAATTGGTCAAATGAATTGATGATTTATTGAATGAATTGGCAAAATGGATTGGTTGAAATGTCCGGCCATTGGTTATTTCGAAATTATTGAGGTGCATTAGTCTATGACCTTCTAAAAATCAAATTTTGTCCTCAATTTATTTATCGTCTCAATAGGGGGAATCATTTGTGAATTTTCTTCAAATTAATGTCCTTTTACGCAAGGGATTTTTACCAATTTGATAAAATGGCCAAAAAGTGATTGTTAGACGCTCATATTCCAAAGATTGCTCTATGAAAATGATCGGATCCTACCTTACCTTGTGCACTACCCCTTTGGATGGTACAAAAATGTAAACGTGCAAGTCTCCTTGGATTAAGTATCCGATACACAAGGTGGCTTATTCCTAACACGGGATCCCCTAAATGGCATTCCCTTTCTAGGGTTTTATGCTTGATGCCATTTTATTAAAGCAGTAAAACATGCAATTTGAAATGAAATCATGACCTAAAAGGACCTTTTATACGCCAAGGTAGGCTTAGAATGCTATGCAATTATTAATCTATGAATGCAATATACCAAAATCTTTAAACGTGCAATAACCTATCTACGAGGGTAGGTTCTAAAAGAAGGTCATGCCAGACCTCTTATTTGCTAGGGTTTGTGAATGCAATGGGGACACAAAACCAAGAAAAAGTTAGTTCAGCCGAATAAATACACATAACACATTATAGCAACGAAATCAATACAAAGAAATAAAGTAATAAAAGGGAGAAAGGGGTTGGACCCCTCCCCTCGTGAATGGTGTCCCTAATAGGGTAAGGTCGACTCTACCCTAGGCAATTCTAATATGGATGCATGAGGCTGGGGTTCGCTAATGCATCTAGACCCGATAAGCTCAGGCTCCCGAGCCTTCAGACTTAGAAACCAAGGGTCATCAATCCCAAGGTTCTTTGTCGGTGGCTCGAGCGATTCCCCAAACACCGCTACGCACACATCGTGTCACGGCTACGTGTTTGAGTGAATCTATAAAAAATCCTCAACCTTCGACTAAAAGCTAAAAAGGCTATCAACCCATAGCTTAAAGCGGAAGATTGAGTGACCCATTGGATCATGCTACACACACATCGTGTCGTGATCACACGTCCAAGTGGGTCGCCTAAAATCCTAATAGGGTGGAGTGGCGTGACAAGCCACTAAAAGAAAAATAAATGAGGGATGAAAAAATTAAAGCGTATGCACGTATGCTAGTGCTCGTTTGGAGGGGAGGGATCGAGAACCAACGTGAGGCTCTAAGGTGATGTCCCCCACCCAAATGCAATGCAAGCGTGAGATAAGCAAGTAAACATACATCCAATCAACCAATCATACATTCGCGAGCGAGGGAGTAGTCGGACATGCGTGATATGCAAAAATCCTAAAAAAGGGAAAAAATGCAACCCTAAAACACCCAAATGTGATATATGAAAAGGTTAAAAGAAGAAAAAGGTTGATTAAATCAAATTTGCTCGGACTCTCGAATGTCCCCAGTGGAGTCGCCAACTGTCGCGCCCCATTTTTTGATAAATAAATAAATGGTTTAAAAAATGTATTTTTTGTGATTGGAAAATGAATTGTGATTTAAAAGAAAAATGGGTCTAAATGGGGGGTTGAGAATGCGACGATTTGACCCAAAATTATAGTTTAAAAAGGGTTTGAAATAAAAATTGGAGTCGCCACTTGGTAATGAGTTAAGGTGTACCAAGTCACCAAAAAATGAATTTTTAAAGAAAAAATAAGAAAAAGTAGTAAGAAACCCCTTTTAAACGACTCCTAGTCCACGTAAACCAAAGAAAAAGGTTCGGGAGTCACATTTGACAAAGGGGAAGGCAAGGATAAAATCCAAGGCACCCCTTTGACCTAGCCAAGGCTAGTTGCATGATTTAATCAAAGATTTTCTTGTTTTAACCAAAGAATTTATTACATTTGGATGCACTACATGAATGCAAACCCTAGACCTATGGGTATTGGGGGAAATTTCTCTTCAAAGGTTGAGTGGTGCCAATCACATTAATTGTGAAGCCCAATAACGATCCTTTGAAGAAGTCACGAATAATGCGAGTGGGATGCAAATGAATGGAATGCATGTATGCAATGTGAGGACATGAGTTTGGAAAAGTAATAAAAGACAATAAATATGTAAATGAAAATGTGCACGTGAGTGGGCAAGGTACGGTATGTGAAATGATAATATGAAGTACATGTGTGCAAGTGTATAAAAAGGTGCACGTGTGAAATTGTATGAAAAATCCAAGTGTTTGTGTGCAAGTGCATGAAAAGGTGCATGTGTGAAATTGTATGAAAAATCCAAGTGTTTGTGTGCAAGTGTATGAAATATAGTGATAAGTGCATATAGGTGTAATTAAGTGCAATTTTGTGAAGTAGAAATCAAAATGAACAATAAGGCAAGGAAAAGTGACGAGGAATTGAAAAAAAATGAGTAAATGATAAATGAGAATGAATGAACCTAAAGGAATGCATCAGGTCGGGTATGGGAATGACTCCTAACTTTTTCGACTTCGATTTTCCCTTTGATTAGAAAGCAAAACTAGCGTGCTAAGGCTATCGAGTAGCCACACTCGCCCGTTTCCCTTATCAGAAGGGGACTCTTCAGGCAAATGTACCCTAACTAGCATGAGATGCAAGACCTAAAGTGAGGGGAAAGGGGAATTGAGGAGCATGCCAAATGATAAAACTAAGGAAAAATGCATGATATGTAGTGAACAGGCAAATAATGCATTAATGAAAAACAAAGGAAAAATCCTATTGGGTCTAGCGTTGGACTAGCCCTTTCTATGAATTCCTACTAGCATTGGACTAGTGGAAACGTACATTCATCCATCACATTCATTCAAGCTATGGAAAGCGAGTAGACATGCCAAACACTTATAAACACCTAGCACATAACATTTAGCATGCTCGACTAGATGCAAGGCCCTAACAAAGCAAATTAACACGTAGCAACTAAGCATGCAAGACACATAAGACGATTAAAGCCCTAACTATTACATTTGCTAGCTAGGCACATGACTTCGATAGGTCTTCATTGAATGCTCCTCCAAGCCCTATCTATTACAAGCCAAGAGGTGTACACACACCCCATAAAGAATAACTTAAATAAAAGCAAAAAGTAAATGACATAAATAAAAGGAATTAAGGAAAGGCTAGGAAAGCAAAGTAGACATGCAATTTTCACTTAGCACGTTGGATCACATAGGAGACACAAAAAGGGATAAAAGAAATTATACCGCCCCCTTTGAATGGTGTCCAAATGAAAGAAAAATGGCTTCAAAACAATAAAAAGGTCACGGTACCTCAAATAGTAAAGTATAACAAAGTCACCAAATCTCTCCTAATTGCAATTTAAATGAAATCAAACAATACATAGTTTCCAATAAAGGGATCCACCAAGGACCCAAATGCAAGCATTAATCAACCATTCAAAGCCAATTGAAACATTTTAGAAACTTTGAAAGTCCAAGAGCAAGAAAAAGGCCAAAGCCAATTTATTTCAGAAAATTCAGGAAGATAGGCGAACACAAGCTCATTTGAACACAAAGTTCTTAAACTCTTGCATTAAGTACCACCTAAACAAATGAAAGCAAACAAACAATCGAGTGGAAAAATTGAAGTTGCCAAGGACCAAATTGCGAACATTAACCAAACATTCAAGCCTAATTAAGCATTTTTAGGAACTTCAAAGGTCTAAGAGCAAAGCAAAAGGCAAGTAATGGTTCAAATGCAAATACTTTAGGACTCAATTGCAAGAGATTGGATGTAGTTGGGCCATAGTGCAACAAAGGAAGACTTGGGGGATTAGAACTGTAATTTTTGAAACATTTCCATGCATGCATGCAGACTAACGTAAGATAACATTCTGCCAAAAAGAAACAAACAATTACTGCACTTTGTTTCACTTTCAAACATAATTTCAGACTTGATCTCATACTTTCCCAGAGCTTTCTTGATCCAACATTCAATTGTAAACTAAACAACAAACATGAGATGGACATCCGACAAGCAAAAACATAGAAGGAAATCATGCAAACATTTAAAAACTTCATGCAAAAAGGCACGGAGAAGCTTTATACAATCAGAAAATCAAAAATCTGTTACAACTTCAGATTTGACATCAAAGTTTGATCAAAACTTCTAAACCAAAACCTCCAAACTTTGAACTAAGCACTAAGACACATAACTTAAACATTCAAACAAGCAAGGAGTAGGAAATTAAACCAAAACCAAAGGAACTTTTCATGCAAGAATGGTTTTAAACTTCAGCATTTTGCATGGCAGATTAGCTCCAAGCTCTCAAATCGAAAACCAGCTTCAAATTCTTATCATGGATGCAAAGGAATGACAAAATCAGAAACACTAAGGACAAGACTTTCTGCCAAGGGAAAACAAAAAGGCAGCAGCTACAAAGGAAAACATTCTGCAACTGAAACCATTTAGCAGCCTACGCAACTCAGGAAAATTTGAGATAGAGTTTTCTGTTTTGCTGCAAAAATTGCAGCTCATACTCTCATGGATGAAATACCGAAAAACATTGTACCAAACTTGTCATTCATCAATCAAACTCACACACATCTTCAAACATAAACTTTAATATAGCCCAAACATGGATGCCTACCCTCATCTATTCCAACCAAAGGAATCAAGCCAAGACGTCAAGAAACACAAAAGAAACGCAGCATGGTTGAAGCTTTGCTCTCTTACTGTTGGTTTCCGGATTCTACCACTTTGTAGCTTATTAACAACTAAAGACAGTTTTGCAAAAGACTTTAAACGTTGCTGTGAAACCCAACTCCCATAAAACAATCATGCCACACAAAATGGAAGCAACGGAAATATGAGATGATACAACTGGCAAGCTCGGCATACATTGAAAGGTTTATTGCTGCGATTTTTCTGCCACCAAACTTACAACTTATCCCATGCATTTATGTTCATATGACCAAGACCAAAACCATTACTTTTAGCCAAAACTCACACATTCCTTAACCCTTTGTTGCTTACAGGGACCGAGCAGAATATAAAAACCTCTTAAGGTAAACCAAAACAGATTAGAGGGTCATGCAAAATCTGACTAATACAGAGAAGAACTACCATTTGCTAGGCTTACTTATCACAAACATCAGCCATAAATCCCAACACAAAAGCACCTAAAATTCATCATAAAACCACCACCGAGGAGCCCCAAACTACTGTCCCTAAAACCACAGGTCAACCCCCTACGCGTTCCTTAACCATAAATCAAAACAGGAACCACAGAAAAATCCAAACTTGGCATGAGTTTTGGACTGAAATACCTCAGTAAAGGTCGGCCGGTGATGATGGAGGGCTGAAATGGTGGCAGTTGTGGAGATTCACAGTTCCAACGGCTCCTTTGCTCCTTGGGGATGTAGCGCCAGACCTCTTCTCCTCCTTGCTCTCTTCACCCTTTCGGTTATGGCTGAGAAGAGACCGAACTCTCCACTCTCCTTCTCGTTCTTTTCTTCCTCTGCTTTTCCTCTCCAAAGCTCTCTCCCTTCTTCCTAATCAGCCACCCATCAGCCTCTCTGATTTCTCAGCCTCTTGTCTCACCTCTCTTTTGCTTGTTTTCTGATTTTTCCCTTTAGTCTACAGCCGCCAACCTTCGTATCTTCTCTCTGTATGCTCTCTTCAATGAAAACCCGTAGCTGTCTTGCCTTTCTCTACGCCGTATGTTTTCTCTTTTCCTTGCAGCCGTCCCCCCTGGTTTTCCTTGCTTCCTGCTCGGCCAAAACTCTCTCAAAGCCTCCCTTTCCAGCCGTCACTTACTTCCCTTTTATGCAGCCACCAACCTCTCCAGCCGTTTCCTTTTTGCTTTTCTTTTTCTCGGCCCTCCCAACTCTCTCTTGCGGCTGCTAACCTCCTCTTCTATTTATATGGGCATCTCCAATCCCTAAAACCCAGTCCTCCTTCTGCAATTTGCAGCCAAGGGGCTGCCGAACCTTTCCTTTGCAAGTCGCGGCAGCTCGCATGCCGCGGAGCAATTTTTCCTTTTTTTTTTTTTGCAACAACATTAAAAATAACAGAAATAAATAACAAAAAACACTTTAATTAATATTGGATGAAAAATAAACTAGAAACAACAAAAAATGCAATTTCCAAATTCCTCTTTTTTTTCATTTTCCATTTTCATCGTTTTTTTCCATTTTTTCCAAGAAAGCAAAGAATAAAACAAAAATGATTAAAACATATATATATATTTTTTGAATGTTTTCCTTTTCCCCTTTTTTTCTTTTTCTAGAAACTCTACGCTAAACTTAAAAACTTATAAAACAAAAACTAAAAACTAAAAATTAAAAAACTAAAAAGTGAATAAAACTAATATGACAAATAAAAATAAATAGCAAATGAACTAGACAAATTAAAAGGGCAAAATGAGTAAAACTAAAATGAAATAACAACTAAAAGTGCAAAACAAACGATAATGAACTAAAAATGCAAACAATCTAAAACAAAAATTATGAAATAGATGCAACATACAAATTATTTAAAATTTGGTGTCTACAATATCTCTAACAGTGAACTCCAAATCCTTTCTCCGATTGTCGGCATAACTTTTTTGTCTACTCTGAGCGATTTGAATTCTTTGCCGTACCAATTTTACCTTTTCATTAGCCTCCTCAATCCAAGATACGGTAGTCGGGTCTAAAATTTTCTGTTCTCCTACTTCATCCCAACAAATTGGGGATCTACACTTCCGACCATAAAGTGCTTCGTATGGAGCCATTCGAATAGAAGAGTGGAAACTATTGTTATAGGCAAATTCCACTAAAGTCAAAAACTTACTCCAATTCTCTCCAAAGTCCAGTACACAAGTCCTCAACATGTCCTCAAGAGTTTGAATTGTTCTTTCAGATTGTCCATCAGTCTGGGGATGATAGGTGGTACTAAAGTTCAACTTAGTCCCCAACACTTCTTGCATCTTTTGCCAAAACCTCGAAACAAATCTGGGATCCCTATCTGACACAATACTCACAGGTATACCATGTAGTCTGATGATCTCATCCAAGTACAACTTGGCCAACTTCTCCAACGGATACTTCATGTTAATCGGTAGAAAATGAGCTGATTTAGTCAATCTATCCACTATCACCCAAATGGCATCATGGCCTCTCTGTGTCCTTGGTAAGCCTGATACAAAATCCATGGTGATATTTTCCCATTTCCACTCAGGTATTTCTAGAGGTTGCAAAAGTCCTGAGGGTTTTTGATGTTCGGCTTTAACCTGTTGACAAACCAAGCATGTCTGAACAAATTAGGCAATTTCTTTCTTCATATTTTTCCACCAATATAGACTTTTCAAGTCTTGGTACATTTTATTCCCTCCTGGATGTACTGTAAACTTTGATCGGTGTGCCTCTTCCAAAATTTCTTTTCTAAGCCCTTCATCCTTTGGCACAACCACCCGATTTCGAAATCTCAATATTCCATCTGATCCCAAATTGAAATCCGTCTGGTCTCCCATCTTAACTTTCTCCACCAACTTTTGCACTTCAGGGTCCCTTTCCTGAGATTCCTTAATGCGTTCCAATAAAGTGGAGGTTATTACAATATTCCCCAAAATTACTTTCCTTGGTTCTAATCGAGGATTCCAATAGCTAACTTCCTCTAACATCTGAAATTCCTTAACCATCAATCCAGCCATTTGTACCTGACGGCTCAAAGCATCGGCCACTACATTGGCCTTTCCAGGGTGGTACTTAATCGTACAATCATAATCTTCCAGAAATTCCATCCATCTACGTTGCCTCAAATTCAGCTCCTTCTGAAAAAATAAGTACTTAAGGCTTTCGTGATCTGTAAAAACCTCAAATGTCACTCCGTACAAATAGTGTCTCCATTTCTTCAAAGCAAAGACCACAGCCGCTAATTCCAAATCATAGGTTGGATAATTTCCTTCATGCGGTTTCAATTTTCTAGAGGCATAAGCTATCACTTTATCATTTTGCATCAAAACACATCCCAAACCTTCCTTAGAAGCATCTGTGTAAACCACAAAACTATCCTGTCCATTTGGTAGAGCTAGAACAGGCGCTCTAGTCAACCGTCTTTTCAACTCCTGAAAACTTCCTTCACACTTAGGACTCCAAATAAATTTTTCATTTTTCTTGGTCAACTCAGTCATAGGTCCAGCAATTTTCAAAAAATCCTGGATGAATCTCCGGTAATACCCTGCCAATCCTATAAAACTCCGAACTTCGGTTGGGTTTTCCGGTCGTTTCCATTTCGAAACAGTTTCAACTTTAGTTGGGTCCACTTTAATCCCATCCTTAGAAATTATATGCCCTAGGAAAGTCACTTCTTTTAGCCAGAATTCACACTTGCTAAACTTAGCATATAACTGATGTTCCCTCAAGATTTGTAAAACAATTCTCAAATGTTTCTCATGATCTTTCACGTTCTTAGAATACACCAATCCCATGATCTTTCACTCTTTCACATTTCCTCCTGGATGTACTGTAAACTTTGTTCGGGTCTGTCCCATAATTATCATTTTATTCAGGCCAATCCCATTATTTTCGTTTTATTCGAGTCAGTCCCATAATTTTCATTTTATTCGGGTCAGTCCCATGATATTCATTTTATTCGGACCAGTCCCATGATTTTCGTTTTATTCGGGTCAGTCCCATGATTAAAAGGTTGTTCGGGTCAGTCCCATGATTTTCATTTTATTCGGGCCAGTCCCATGATTTTCGTTTTATTCGGGTCAGTCCTATGATTTAAAGCTTATTCGAGTCAGTCCCATGATTAAAAGCTTGTTCGGGTCAGTTCCATGATTTTCATTTTATTCGGGTCAGTCCCATGATTTTTATTTTATTCGGTCCAGTCCCATGATTTTCGTTTTATTCGAGTCAGTTCCATGATTAAAAGCTTGTTCGGGTCTGTCCCATAATTTTCATTTTATTCAGGCCAATCCCATTATTTTCGTTTTATTCGGGTAAGTCCCATGATTTTCATTTTATTCGGGTCAGTCCCATGATTTTCATTTTATTCGGACCAGTCCCATGATTTTTGTTTTATTCGGGTCAGTCCCATGATTTAAAGCTTATTCGGGTCAGTCCCATGATTAAAAGCTTGTTCGGATCAGTCCCATGATTTTCATTTTATTCAGGTCAGTCCCATGATTTTTATTTTATTCGAGCCAGTCCCATGATTTTCGTTTTATTCTGGTCAGTCCCATGATTTTCATTTTATTCGGGCCAATCCCATGATTTTCGTTTTATTCGGGCCAGTCCCATGATTTTCGTTTTATTCGGGTCAGTTCCATGATTTAAAGTTTATTCGGGTCAGTTCCATGATTAAAAGCTTGTTCCGGTCAGTCCCATGATTTTCATTTTATTCGGGCCAGTCCCATTATTTTCGTTTTATTCGGGTTCGTCCCATGATTTTAATTTTATTCGGGTCAGTCCCATGATTTTCGTTTTATTCGGGTCAGTCCCATGATTAAAAGTTTGTTCGGGTCAGTCCCATGATTTTCATTTTATTCGAGTCATTCCCATGATTTTTATTTTATTCGGTCCAGTCCCATGATTTTCGTTTTATTTGGGTCAGTCCCACGATTTAAATCTTATTCGGGTCAGTCCCATGATTAAAAGCTTGTTCGGGTCAATCCCATGATTTTCATTTTATTCGGGCCAGTCCCATGATTTTCGTTTTATTCGGGTCAGTCCCATGATTTAAAGCTTATTCGGGTCAGTCCCATGATTAAAAGCTTGTTCGGGTCAGTCCCATGATTTTCATTTTATTCGGGTCAGTCCCATGATTTTTATTTTATTCGGTCCAGTCCCATGATTTTCGTTTTATTTGGCTCAGTCCCATGATTTAAAGCTTATTCGGGTCAGTCCCATGATTAAAAGCTTGTTCGGGTCAGCCCCCTGATTTTCATTTTATTCGGGTCAGTCCCATGATTTTAATTTTATTCAGGCCAGTCCCATGATTTTCGTTTTATTCGGGTCAGTCCCATGATTTAAAACTTATTCGGGTCAGTCCCATGATTAAAAGCTTGTTCGGGTCAGTCCCATGATTTTTATTTTATTCGGGTCAGTCCCATGATTTTCATTTTATTCGGGTTAGTCCCATGATTAAAAGCTTATTCGGTTCAGTCCCATGATTGAAAGCTTGTTCAGGTCAGTCCCATGATTTTCATTTTATTCGGGTCAGTCCCATGATTTTTATTTTATTCGGGCCAGTCCCATGATATTCGTTTTATTTGGGTCAGTTTCATGATTTAAATCTTATTCGGGTCAGTCCTATAATTAAAAGCTTGTTCGGGTCAGTCCCATGATTTTCATTTTATTCGGGTCAGTCCCATGATTTTTATTTTATTCGGTCCAGTCCCATGATTTTCGTTTTATTTGGGTCATTCCCATGATTTAAAGATTATTCGGGTCAATCCCATGATTAAAAGCTTGTTCGGGTCAGTCCCATGATTTTCATTTTATTCGGGTCAGTCCCATGATTTTTATTTTATTCGGGCCAGTCCCATGATTTTCGTTTTATTCGGGTCAGTCCCATGATTTAAAGCTTATTGGGTCAGTCCCATGATTAAAAGCTTGTTCGGGTCAGTCCCATGATTTTTATTTTATCCGGGTCAGTCCCATGATTTTCATTTTATTCGGGCCAGTCCCATGATTTTCGTTTTATTCGGGTCAGTCCCATGATTAAAAGCTTATTCGGTTTAGTCCCATGATTGAAAGCTTGTTCGGGTCAGTCCCATGATTTTCATTTTATTCGTGTCAGTCCCATGATTTTTATTTTATTCGGGCCAGTCCCATGATTTTCGTTTTATTTGGGTCAGTCCCATGATTTGAAGCTTATTCGGGTCAGTCCCATGATTAAAAGCTTGTTCGGGTCAGTCCCATGATTTTCATTTTGTAGACACCAAATTTTGAATAATTTGTATGTATCATCTATTTCATGATTTTCATTTTAGATTGCTTGCATTTTAGTTCATTATTGTGTGTTTTGCACTATTAGTTGTTATGATATTTTAATTTTATTCATTTTCGCCATTTTAGTTGACCTATTTGATTTGCTATTTTATTCTTATTTACTTTTAATTTTAGTTTTTAGTTTTAGCTTTTAAGTTTAAGATTAGCATAGAGTTTTTAGAAAAAGAAAAGAGAAAATTAAAGAAAAAGAGGAAAAAGAAGAAAAATTCAAAAAATAGGCTTTAGTTGGCTTGGAAAAATGAAAAGAAAGAAAAAGGAAAATTTGTTCACAAAAATATGTTTATTTCTTTAAATTCAATCTTTGGGCATTTTAGTTATTTTTATTAAGTTATTTTGAGAAAAGAAAATGATGAAAAATGAAAAATTAAAATTATTTTTGTTTTGTTATTATTATTATTACCTGGTTTGTGTAATTTTGTTATTTTTTTTATTTATATTTTATTTTATCATTTTTGTAATTATCAAGTTGTTCAAAAAAAAAAAAAAAAAAAAAACCGCAGCATGCACGCTGCAATTTTTTGCAGCGTGCAAAGGACAACCTCAATAGACATCGGATGGCCGGATGGAAAGGGGAGGGACAAGCCTTCATCCTCACCATTGGGGTGAGGGTTTAGTGGCTTTGTGTTCCATATAAAAGGCAAGGAAAAACCACAGTCGCGGAGAGGATTTTTTTTTTGGTGAGCAAGGGGGAGAGAGTTTGAAACGGCAAAGGGAGGCTTCATCTGAGAGAGCGATGGCTGGAAATCTGGAGGGAGCAAGAGAGAGGTAGCGACGTTCAGAAAAAACAGAGCAAGAGTGAGGGAGAGAGCGAAACAGAGGTGACGGCTGGGGTTTTGAGAGATAGAAAATTCAAGAGAGTTTTGGGGAGACAACGGCGGAGTGGAAACCGGAAAATAGCTGACGGCCGAGAGATTGAAGGAGAAACTGAGCCAAGAAGCCATTGAAAGCTGCTGACCTCCTAAGAATCGATCATCACTCCACCGCGTCATTTTCAGTCCGAATCGTTAACAAGAGAAGAGTCACGTAAGCTATTATCTCCTCTAAACCCTGAGTTGTTTTTTTTGGGATGCTGATTCCTGAACCTTTCCAAGCATGTATGTGTGCGATTGGAACTTTATAGACTTAAATCTGTTAGTCCATCTTGCCTTGCGTTTGTCTAAAACTTTAAAGCTGTCGTCTTTTGCTGTTATCTTTGCATGATCAGTTGTGTTGAGTTTGGGTTCCATTTGGTTTGTTCATAGGTTGCAATTTTAGTATTCAGATGTTAGTTCTGGAAAGGGAGGACGTTTATAGGGTTTGTCCTTTCGAAACGTTGGAAAAATGGTCTGCACTGTTTCATTTTTGAATCTTGGCCGCATTTGTTCAAATATGGGATTTTTAATCAAAGTCTGGAGTTTTGGTTCCTCCCTTGTGTTGTAGATTTCTGGTGCAAGAACGATAGAGCCACGCCTGTGAAACTTGCACGAAAACTTGTACAAAAACTGCATCGAAGTTGTTTTACAAATTTTTTGCATGAATTATGCTTACCGCAAGTTTGTTTTTTTTCTTTGCTGCATTTTGTCCATTGGCTTTGTTTGAATCTTCAAGGCAGTCTATGCTTGGGTGTCATTTGATTATAATGGGGGGGGGTGAATTCCTTGCATTTGGTCTTAGGATGACATATTGGTAGAGTTTATTTGAGTGTTTGCATGTAAATATATCTAAGCTGAAGTGAAAGAAGTAAAGGTTGCTGCATTTTTTCTTACTGTTTCTTTCCGTGGCTGTTCTCTGAGCTTGCATGCGTAATTCTGTGTTGAAGGGAAGATGTGGAAAGTCTAGTGTTGAGTTCATGTCTTTGGGTCAAAAAGTATTTGAATCATGCCCAAGCACTTGCTGGAAAATGCCTTTCAACTTGCCAAATCAGCTTTATATGTTCCAGATTTTTCAACTTGCTGAACATATTTTATTTTGGTTTGCACTGGATTTTGCTCAGTCTGTTTGTTTGGATGATGGCTTGCTGCCTAGTTTAGAGCCTTGTGTTTGGACTTGATTATGTTTAAGAGCTGGTTTGGCAAGGTGCCGAATTGCAGAAAGTCTTCATCTGAAAATTACAGAAGCTAAGAATGCTTCGGTTTGACGAAAGTTTCCTAGTTTGCTGAAACTTTTGCTGCATTTTTTTTCCTCTTCTTTCCATGGCTGCTTTCTGAGTTTGTACTTCAGCTGCATGCTTAATTGTGTTTTGAAGGAAGGAAATGGAAGGTTAGGTGTTGAGTTTGAGTGTTTAAACATCTAAAATATTTGAGCTGGAAAGTGGATTTTAGATTGCCAAAGCATTCTACATGAATGTCTGTCCAGATTTTCTGTAATGCATTAGCTCCTTCGTTGTTCTTGTTTGTTTGGAGTTGAGTTAAGCAGCTTGTTGATTAGTTAGAGTCAAGATGTTGGTTTGAGAAATATCTAATCAAAGCTTTGTATTTGAATTAAAAATCTGGTTTGCATGTTGGAAAGAAAAGCTGCGGCTGGAAAAATTGCAGAATGCATGAGTTTCTTTGCATCTTTTGCGTGAGGTTCCTTTATGTTTTGCTTGTTTAGGTGTTAAGGTTCTATACTCGGTTGTTTAGTCTAGAGTTTTGATGTTTGATGGGTGAAGTTCTCCTCAAAATTGAGCCTGTGGATTGAACTTTGTGTCTGGAATTTGAAATTGCAGCAAAGGAAAGCATTGCAGAAATGAAGTTCACGTATGCATGCATGAAAGCCACAGAAAAATTACATTTTTTGACCCCCCAAGTTTCCCCTTATGCAACTATGACCCAAAAATTGGGAAAACTAATCAATTTGATCCTTCTAAGTTTCTCTTTGTGCCACAAAAGCCCAAGCATGTTTTAGTATCTTGTAATTAAGTCCTAAAATCATTGCAACTTCAATCATTGTTTGGCTTTTTCTTTATTTTTGGAATCTTTGAAGTGCTTCAACGATTTATTTGGGTTCAAATGATTGAGTAGTGCTTGCTTTTGGGTCTTTAGTAGATGTTATGCTTGGGGATTGGATGATCATGCCTTTTGCCTTGGTCTTTAAGTAGTTTTGACTTCATTGAGTTGCAATTGAGGGAAAGTTTGATGTTTTGATGGATTCAAATTGTTTAGTTTATATCTTATCACTAAATTGGTGCATTAATCTTTTGTTTTTTTGGTGATTTTAGCCTAAGTTAGTCTTTTCTTGGGTGAATCTAGCCAAGTTGAGTTTGTTTACTTCCTTAGTATCACCAACGGGGAGGTATAATCTCTTTTACCCCTTTTGTTTCTCTCCTATGTGGACTAATGTGCTAATTGAAATTTGCATGTCTACTTGCTTTCCTAGCCTCTCCTTATTTCCTTTCATTTATTTCATTTACTTTTGATTTTTATTAATGGGGTATGTGTACACCTCTTGGCTTGTAATAGATAGGGCGTAGCAAGTAATTTGGTCCATTTTCCCTTTCCCCTTTGTTTTAGTTAGCAAATGTAATGGTTGCATGCCTATGTGTTATATGTTAAATGCTTTATTAGGATCTTGCATCTAGTCGAGCATGATGAGTGCTACATGATTTAAGTGATTTGCATGTCTACTCGCTTTTTGTAGTATAGATGAATGGAATGGATGAATGTACGTCACCACACTAGTCCAACGCTAGCTGTGGTTCATTTTTTTCACTAATCTAATGATAGTAGAATGTCATAGAAAGGGCTAGTCCAATGCTAGACCCAATAGGTTCTTTTTTCCCTTTTTTTCATTAAATGCATGATCACCACATATCACGCATTTTTCCTTAGTTTATCATTTGGCATGTTCCTCAAACCCCTTCCCCTTCACTTTAGGACTTGCATCTCATGCTAGTTAGGGTTCATTTGCGTGAAAATCCCCTTCCGATAAGGGAAACGAGCGAGTGTGGCTACTCGATAGCCTTAGCACGCTAGTTTCGCCTTCTAATCAAAGGGAAAATCGAAGTCGAAAAGTTAGAAGTCAACCCCGTACCCGACTTGTTGCATTCCCCCAGGGTCATACTTTCATTTTTATCACTTCCATACTCTTTTAATCACATTTTTCTTACATTTCTCAATCCATATTTTTCACTACATCTTTATCATTTATTTACTTTACTTCACAAATGAAATTCAAGTTTCACTTATATATGTACTATTCTATCTTCATTCATTTGCACACACAAACACTTTGATTTTCATACAAATTCACACATGCACTTTCTTTACACATTCGCACACAAACACTTTGATTTTCACACAATTTCATACATGAACCTTTTATACACTTGCACACTTGCACTTGAGTCACCATTTGCATCAATCGACCTCTATGAGGTTTCCCTTTATTGGCCGCCACAATTCATGTGGTTTGGGACCAAAAACCTCACGAGAGACATCTTAGAATCTAGGATTGCGTTTTCCTTTCCGTTTTGCATTCATATAGTCATATCCAACGCGCAATTCATACATTGGGTAGAAAATTAGGAAAGGTAGGGTTAAGTCGCGCAACTAGCCTTGGCTAGGTCAAAGGGGTGCCTTGGATTCTATCCTTGCCTTCCCCTTTGTCAAACGTGACTCCCGAACCTTTTTCTTTGGCTTACGTGGACTAGGAGTCGTTTTTAAAAGGGTTTTACTACTTTGTCTTTTAAAATTTATTTTTTAGGTGACTTGGTACACCTTAATCATTACCAAGTGGCGACTCCAATTTCTCATTCAAAAACCCTTTTTAAAAAACTATTTTTTGGGTCAAATCGTCGCTTTTTCAAGTCCCATATTAGACCCATATCTTTTTCAACTCACAAAAATCATTTTCCAATCAAAATTGAATCAAAAACATCTTTCTCAAACCATTTATTTTTCTTATCAAAAATGGGGCGCGACAGTTGGCGACTCCACTTGGGGACTTCCTAAGTGGGTCCAAGCATTTTGAATTAACCATTCGTTTCCTCTTTCTACCCTTTCTATGCATGGCATGTGGATATTAGGATTGCATTTTGCATTTTTTAGGACCTTTTGTCTTATGTACGTAATCAAACCGATCCCTCGACTCACGAATGTATGTTTGAATGAATGTTTATTTGTTATCTCGCGCTTGCATTGCATTTTGGGAGGTATGGGTCACCCTAGAGCCTCGCGTTGGTTCTTGACCCCTCCCCTCCAAACGAGAACTAGCATACGAGCATACGCTTTACTTCTTTTATCCCTTTTATTTTCTTTTAGTGGCTTGTCACGCCACTCCACCCTGTTAGGATTTTAGGCGACCTACTTGGACGTGTGATCGTGACACGACGTGTGCGTAGCACGATCCGAGGGGTCACTTAATCTTCCGCTTTAAGCTTTGGGTTAATAGCCTATAGCTTTTAGTCGAAGATTGAGGATTTTTTGATAGATTCACTCAGACATGTGGCCGTGACACGACGTGTGCGTAGCAATGTCTGGGGAATCGCTCGAGCCACCGACAAAGAACCTTGGGATTGATGACCCTTGGTTTCTAAGTCTGAAGGCTCGGGGACCTATGACCTATCGAGTCTAGATGCATTAGTGAACCCTAACCTCATGCATCCATGATAGCTTGCCTAGGGTAGAGTCGGCCTTATCCTGAGCTAGGGACACTATTCACGAGGGGAGGGGTCCCACCCCTCTTTCCTTATCTGTCTTTATTGCTAAATTGTCCAACGTGTTATGTGATTATGTGTTGAACTAACTTTCCTTGTCTACTATCTTTTGCATTCACAAACCCTAGCAAATAAAAGGTCTGGCATGACCTTCTTTTAGAACCTACCCTCGTAGATAGGTTATTGCACGTTTAAGGATTTTGGTATATTGCATTCGTAGATTAATAATGGCATAGCATTCTAAGCCTACCTTGGCGTATAAAAGGTCCCTGAGGCCATATTTCGTTTCAAACTGCATATTTTACTGCTTTAATAAACTGGCATCACGCATAAACCATAGAAAGGGAATGCCACTTAGGGAATCCCACATTAGGAACAAGCCAACCTTAATCCCATGGGTATTTAACCCAATTTTTGGGATTTGCATGTTTAAATTCCTGTTAACCTGAGAAATGGGACCTGTAGGTAAGGTATTTGACCCCGGTTTTGGTTTCTAGGTGGAAAGTCCTCGCCGAGTGCAACAGATGTTAATAGTGTCGCCAGAGGTACAAAGATGGCCCACGTTACTTTCACCCAGTGAGCTTAACCAAATAGCCGATCGATTAGGACCCGTTGGGGATTTCAAAGACATTAAATCCGATGGCTACTTGGTGGAAGCCTTGGTGCATTTGTGGGATTCCACTTGTTCCGCATTTCGACTTGGTGAAAAGGAAATGACCATAACCATTGAAGAGGTTGCCGGATTTCTTAATTTGCCAATTCAGGGAGCTGCCGTGATATTTCCACTAGCATCTAACAAAGCCGAATTTTGTCGTTTTACCGGATTAAAGGAATCAGTAGTTCAAGGGTCGGACCAAAATATAGAGGCAAAGTTCTTATTTGATCGATTCGCATTAAGGGATGGTTTTGAAAGGTACCAGGGAGATTTCTCGTTTACTTCCAAGGAAATATGGGAGCGAAAGAGAGTTTGGGTATATGGATTGGTCATGGCTGGAACCTACTTTTTTCCTAGGAAAGACAAAAAGATAGCCTTCAAGCTCACTAAAATCTTGTATGACTTGTTTCTTGGAATAAAAGATAAACAGTGTTCCATTGTTCCAACTATTTTGGCCGACATCTTCGTAGCTTGCACTACCTGTCAGAGAGGGGAAAAGTTCTTTTGTGGTTCAAATTTGATTTTACATGTGTGGGGGATGGAGCATTTCATGAGACGACCGTCTATTCCCGAGAGTCTACCAATGGCCGGATATAACTGGGTAATCACACATCACAAGAGGATCAATAGCAGTAGTTTGCCATGTAATGCATCCGAGTTTGTGCACTTTTTGACAAATGTGACTAATCAAAATGTGAGATGGGTATTGGATTGGACCAATTGTGTCAAGCCAGTTCTTCGCACCAAGGCATCCGAGCTTGTTCCTTTATTGGGTACTCAGGGTATCATGGCATACAATCCAAGAAGGTTCCTCCGACAATTAGGGCGAGTTCAAGATGTGCCATCTGCAGTTGAATTGACTACATTCACAATCATTTTCGACAAAGGGATATGTCCGAGAGAAATTCCGATGAAGATCCTTCTTAATGAGGCCTGGGAGACGTTGTCCGATGACAAACGCATCAAGTACGTTCCGGAACTCAAACAAAGGGGACTGACCACTCCGCAATACGAAGACTGGGTAAGAGGATCCGTTGCACAAGAAACACAAGATGAGCCATCTGAGGAGGTGAAAAAGTTGAAAGCCATTATCGAAGCAAAGGATAAGGAAATTCTGCAGTTAAGTAAGTCTGTCGAAGCATACAAAGGGATGGCCGAGCAAAACAAGCAATTGTATGAAAATGAACGAGGAAGGCGTCAAGAGCTGAAAAGGAAATGTGCAGAATTATATGACCAAACTGAATGTGTTAGAATTCCATATGCTAGGGAAACAAAGGACTCTGTATTAGATAGGTTCAGAAGTTTTGGCAATCTTGTACGGAATCGTCTTCGTGACATGATGTAAATATTGGCAAGTTTATCAATGAAAAGGATTTTTCTTTTGCTCTCATTTTGGATTATTGTCAAAAACAGGTTTGTATTACGGGTCCCATTTCGAAGGTGTTGCATCATGCTAGGCCTACCCTTGGCACAAAAAGGGTTCCCCAAATAGGACATGCATCCGAATTGTTCAAATAGTTACTAACTCATGTCTTTTTCCTTTTCTTTTTCTCTTTTGAATAAATTGCAGAAATTCAGTAACGATTGGTTTATCTAAAGCAATCTTTTGCATTCTCAGGTAAAAATTTCAAAATAGCTCTTCGAAAAAGCCCCATTATTACGCGATCCCGAAGTAAAGCCCAAAGGAATCGTGTAGACATGAGTACTCAACCAGAATCATCCGATAAGGCCGTTGCAACTACCCAGCCGGAAGCTGCAAGTCCTGGGGTTCAGTTGACAGAGTTACTCACAAAATTTGGGGAAATGGCATCGGAAATGGCCGCTCAGAAGAAGTTGATTGACGAGCTCGTTAGTAGCGGAGTGCAACCTGAGCCTGTACCCACTACACAACCACAATCCGAACCATTTGTTATTCCTCCATTTCAAACCACGTTTGAGGGAACTTTCAACCCGCAATATGCTTTTACTCAAAATCCTCCTTTCTACCCTTCTTATGGTCAAGGATTTCAGCCTCAAGGCGATCCGACCATGCATTTGAACCCACCAGTTTTTTATCAGACTGCCGCGGAGCCCGTGGTGCCGGAGCACACTTTTCAAAATAAGCCAGAAATGGGAGAGTCGTCTGCCCAGATTGATATGAAGTTACTTAAACGCTTGGATCGTTTTGATGAATTTATCCGGAAAAGCCAAGGTTTAAGCAAGCAAGGGGTGTTGGATTATGATGATTTGTGCCTGTTTCCGAACGTGCAACTGCCTGAGGGGTTCAAAACCCCTAAATTTAACAAATATGATGGGACGGGTAATCCCAAGACACATCTCCGACTATTTGCCAACAAATTGGGAAAGCCCGTAGACGATGAGAATTTGCCTTTAAGGTTGTTCCCCGAGAGTCTGGAAGGGGATGCGCTGGACTGGTATTCTAACCTGAAGCTTGAAGACGTGAAAACCTGGATTGATTTGTCTAATGCATTTGTGAGACAGTACGAGTACAACTGCGAGTTGGCTCCGACCCGAACTACGTTAGAAGGAACGAAAAGGAAGCCTTCTGAGGACCACAAGACCTATGCCAAGAGGTGGAGAAAAATAGCTACAAAGGTCGAGCCACCAATGACCGAGGATGAAATCATACGTACTTTCATAAAAGCCCATGATCCGCCGTACTTCGAAGAGATTTTCCGTATGACCGGATGTTCGTTTGCTGCAATTGTAAATAAACTTGAGGAGTTTGATGACTTTGTGAGAGCTGGGAAGATTGTCAATGTCTCCGCCCTCAAATCTCAGTTGGACGCTTTACAAGGGCAAGGAAGCAATGCGAAAAAGCCACCGTTCAAAAAGAAGGAGGGGGACGCAACCTTTATTTGGAACCAAAACCCTTCGCCTAGACCCCGATATCAACACAATCCAACTTACCAACCACCTTATCATTACTATTCGAACCCGTACCCTGTATATACTACCAACATCCACCACCCTCGACCTCGCCCAAGCTATCCAAACCCACCTTCAGCCCCTTTTCAAATTTCTCAACCAAATCCACCCCAAAACCGACCACGCCTTCCATATAACCCAAGATTTCCGCCTCCAAGTAGACCTGTTTACAACCATTCTCAACCTTCTGAACCTTACAACCGACCCCCTAACCGTACATTTACCAATTTAGGTAGGCCTTTAGACCAATTGTATGACCAGTTAAAGGCCGCCGGGAAAATTGGTACGGTACCCCCTCCTACCTATCCATATGGCATGCCCGCATGGTATAACCCACAAGCTGTCTGTACTTATCATTCGGGGGCACCTGGACACTCAACTTTGGATTGTAAAGCTCTTAAGCATAAAATCCAAGATATGGTTGAAGCCGGGGAGATTGTAATCCGAAAAAGGGAGGCGCAAGGGCCGAACGTAAATAGGAACCCTTTGCCGGACCATGTTAATACCATTGGGGTCATTATGGATGACACGGAGTATATGGAACAAGTCAAAGATTTGGCAAGGGAAGCTGAGGTATTTGGGGTCACAGACCAACCATTCATCATAGAGTTGCCATTCGAAGAGGATGAAAGCCCTTTTATTTTGGATCTTACGTCAGCTGAGAGTGAAGCGTTGAAGCCTGTAGTTATCGAATTCCCGAAGCAGGAGCCTGTTCTAAGTCTACAACAAGTGCCATGGAACTATGATGAACCTGACGTACAGATTGGGGAAAGGTCAATTGCAAAGAAGGAAGTGTCAGTGGTTACTAGATCGGGGAAGGCTGCGAGTCCATTTGAAAATACCATTCCGATTCAAGCAAATAACTCTGAGCTGCCCGTTAAACCAACAATCACCGAGAAAGAAGCCTTGGATTTCCTTAAGAGACTTCAGAGAAGTGAATACAATGTAGTTGAAAAGTTGAGCAAGTCGCCTGCCCAGATATCCATGTTGGATCTACTTTTTTCTTCAGATATGCATAGGGACGCGCTGATCGAGGTGTTGACCAAAGCTCAAATCCCTAAGGATATTTCAGTTGATAATTTCTCACACGTGGTTGGGAACGTATTATTCACCAAACAAATCACTTTCTCTGACGAGGAATTGCCGGCAGAAGGCATTAGACATAACAAGGCCCTGTACATAGTTGTGAGGTGCAACGGAAAAATGCTGCCGAAGGTATTGATTGACAATGGATCTGCTCTTAATATATGTCCCTGGAGCACTTTGGAAAAGCTAGGATTGCAAGACGTCAAGCTGAGGCCTTCAGGGACCATAGTCCGAGGTTTTGATGGAGCGCAAAGAGAGCCAATAGGAGAAATTGATTTAGTAGTTGAGATGGGACCCGCGCAGTTTCAAATAACCTGCCAAGTTATGCACTTTCCTAGTGTTTACAACGTTTTGCTTGGAAGGCCGTGGATTCATAAGTCCAGAGCCGTGCCGTCTTCATTGCATCAGTTGCTGAAATTTGTAGTAAATGACAAGCTGATCACTATATTTGCCGAGGAGGATTGCCTTGTAATCACCGATTCCGAGTCCAAAGAAGAGGGTAGCCGAAGCTCCAAAGTGACCCCTCATAGCACATCTGATATTGTCTCCGTCAGTTGGATAACAAAGGAGGAGCAAGCTCTATCAAGGGCCAGTGTTATGATGGCTAAGGAGATGATCCGTGGAGGCTATGAATTTGACAAAGGGCTGGGACGAGATCTGCAAGGAATTTTGAAGCCAGTGGAGATTATTGAGAAAAAGGATTCGTTTGGTTTAGGCTTCCGACCGACTGCTAATGATATCAGAGAAATGAAGGAGCGCAAGAAAGCGGAGAAAGAAGGAAGGCAAAGGGCTCTTGACATTCCATCCCTGCATTATACTTTCCCACGACCAGCCGAGGTGATCATGTCAGAAATCAACCCAGTTGATGAAATTGAAGCTAGTTTGGCCCAATTGTTCGTTGGGGCAACATTTGAAGATAGTGTTCCAGGCGAAGCTGAATTTCCTGACATTCCCGAAGGATCAATTTCCAATTGGACAGCCGAGTCCCTGCCCGTTCGAAAGGAGTTTCGGTAAACTGAAAGGGGTTTATCATTCATGTGAATTCATGAAAATACTTTTGCATCTGTAAATAGCCAATGAAAACGATTTTATTTTTTGACTAACATTTGCGCATGTAAATATTGTTAAGTTTTCATTTCCATTTGTTTTCAATCAAAGGTTTTATGAAAATGCACAAGTTGTTCTTGTCATGTTGTGTTATTTATTCGCTTGTTTATATTCATATTGTTTGTTCATTTGTTTGTTGTATGCTTATTTGCTTATTATCCCACATTCGTTAATTCTTTCAGATGGCCAAAAATAAAATTATTTGACCCTTTGGATATCACAGTTCTGGAATACGATAATGGCAATCTCTATATCACTCACGACTTGGAGGTCTGTGAATCCGAACTCCAAAGCGAGAGTGATAATGAGGAGGTATTCGATTCTTTTGCAAAGGACTTTGAACAATATGAGGAAAAACCAAAACCGAACCTGGAAGAAACAGAAAAGGTTAACATTGGCACTGAGGATGAGGTTAAGGAGTTGCAAATAAGTATTCATTTGAATGAAAGGCAGAGAAAGGAGATGCTTGAATTCTTGACCATGTTCCAGGATGTATTTGCGTGGTCCTATGATGATATGACTGGCATTTCAACTGATGTGGTGGTGCATAGGTTACCCACAGACCCTTCTTTTCCACCCGTAAAACAAAAACCCAGAAAATTCAAACCAGATATAAGCCTCAAAATAAAAGAGCAAATTGAAAAACAACTCAAAACCAACATTATCATTGTTTCCCGTTACCCAATTTGGCTTTCAAATCCAGTCCCTGTTCCAAAAAAGAGTGGAGAGGTGCGAGTTTGTGTTGATTATAGAGACCTCAATAAAGCCAGTCCTAAAGATGATTTCCCTCTACCAAATATTCACATTCTCTTAGACAATACGGCCGGACATGAGATTGAAACCTTTTGCGATTGTTTTACTGGCTACCACCAAATTTTGATGGCAGAGGAGGATAGGGAGAAGACTGCTTTCATTACCCCTTGGGGTACCTTTTGCTACCGAGTCATGCCTTTCGGTTTAAAGAATGCAGGGGCAACATATCAGAGGACCATGACAACCCTATTTCATGATATGATCCACCGGGAGATGGAGGTCTACGTGGATGATATTATAATCAAATCTAAAAGGGCAGAGGACCACTTGGTTGATCTGAAGAAATTATTCGAGAGGTTACGGAAGTACAATTTGAAGCTAAATCCTGCAAAATGCGCCTTCGGAGCACCTGCGGGTAAGCTGTTGGGATTCATTGTTAGCAAGAAGGGCATAGAAATAGATCCGGCGAAAATCAAAGCAATTCGAGATATGCCAGTGCCGAAAACTCAGAAGGACGTGAAAAGCTTCTTAGGGAAGATCAATTTCATTGGGAGGTTCATCGGCCAACTAACTGCCACATGCGAGCCGTTGTTCAAATTATTGAGAAAGAATGTGCCGTTGTATTGGAATGAGGAGTGTCAACAGGCTTTCGACAAGATTAAAGATTATTTGTTGCATCCACCAGTCTTAGTGCCGCCCAAACCGGGCCGACCTTTGATTATGTATTTATCTGTACTTGATGGAGCAGTAGAGTGTGTTCTAGGTCAGCACGATGACTCTGGAAGGAAGGAGCAAGCCATCTATTATCTAAGTAAAAAGTTCACGCAGTACGAGGCTAATTATTCATTTATTGAGAAAAGCTGCTGTGCATTGGCCTGGGCAGCCCAAAAGTTGAGACACTACCTGTTGAGCCATACCACTTATCTTATTTCCCGATCTGATCCTTTGAAGTATCTTTTGGAGAAGCCGATGTTGACTGGGCGTCTGGCGAAATGGCAGATAATTCTCTCAGAATTTGATATTGTGTTCACCTCACAAAAGGCGGTCAAGGGGCAAGCTATAGCTGATCATTTGGCGGAAAATCCAAGGGATGATGATTATCAACCACTCCGTACTTATTTCCCTGACGAGAGGGTTCTATTTGTAGGCGCTGCAGATGATATAAGTGAACAAAGTCCTGAATGGAGGCTTTTCTTCGATGGAGCTTCGAATTCTCTCGGAGCTGGAATTGGAGCTGTTTTGGTGTCACCCGAAGGGAAGCACTACCCTACCGCTGCCAAATTGCAATTCGCTTGCACGAATAACATGGCTGAATATGAAGCCTGCATTTTTGGTCTCAAAATGGATTTGGAAATGGAAATCAAGGAGTTGATAGCTTTTAGTGATTCAGATTTGCTCGTGCACCAAACTTTGAAGCAGTGGATAACCAAACATTCAAAAATTCTACCCTACCATTGTAGTCTGCTCACTTTGGCCAAGCAGTTTCAAAATTTGGAGTTTAGACATCTCCCGAGAGCCAAGAACGCATTCGCCGATGCTTTGGCCACCTTGGCTTCCATGATCCAATATCCAGATGAATTAAAGATCGAACCAATCCAAATTCAACTTCAAGACAAGCCTGCCCATTGCTGGGTTGCAGACGAGTCTTCTGACAATGTTCCTTGGTATAGTGATCTTAAAGAGTTTCTCAAAACTGGGTCCTACCCTCAGCATGCTGGTATAAAAGACAAGAGTTTTCTGCGTAGAATGGCTTCAAAATTTTTCTTAAATGGAGAAGTGTTGTACAAAAGAACCTCAGACTTAAACCTTTTAAGGTGCATTGATGAAGGCGAAGCTCAATACATGATGAAAGAAGTGCATAGTGGCGTTTGTGGACCTCACATGAATGGCCATTTGCTAGCAAAGAAAATCATGAGAACCGGATACTTCTGGATTACTATGGAGCATGATTGTATAGACTTTGTCCGGAGATGTATAAAATACCAAATGCACGGTGACATTATACGCACTCCACCCACTGAATTGCATAGCATGACCGCCCCATGGCCCTGTTCAATGTGGGGTATGGACGTGATTGGTACCATCGATCCCCCCGCTTCAAATGGACATCGATTTATATTGGTGGCGATCGAGTACTTTACCAAATGGGTTGAAGCGGAGTCATTCAAACATGTCACGAAGAAGGTAGTTGCCAATTTCTTGAGAGATCACATCATCTGTCGCTTTGGAGTACCCGAGACGCTTATCACGGACAATGCCAAGAATCTGAACAATGACATGGTAGATGGACTATGTGAGCAGTTCAAAATCAAACACCGCAATTCTGCCATTTATAGGCCTCAGATGAATGGAGCTGTAGAAGCCGCAAATAAGAATTTGAAGAAAATTCTCCGCAAAATGATAGAAAAGCATCGCGATTGGCATGAAAAGTTGCCTTATGCATTGATGGCGTACCGGACTTCTATTCGGACATCGACTGGGGCAACGCCATATTCACTTATATATGGGATGGAAGCTGTATTACCAGCTGAGGTTGAAATTCCGTCGCTACGAATCCTTATGGAAGCTAAATTGGAGGAGGCCGATTGGATCAAGCAGCGCCATGAGCAATTGACTTTGATCGATGAAAAGCGGTTCAACGCTATTTGTCATGGTCAATGCTATCAGAAGCGTGTGGCTCGGGCTTACAACAAAAAAGTCCATCGGCGGGCATTTGAAGAAGGTGATAAGGTACTGAAGCAAATTTTGTCAATGCAAGATGAAGCTAAAGGCAAATTTGCTCCAAATTGGCAAGGGCCATTCATTGTCCAAAAGGTATTACCTGGCGGAGCTCTTATTTTGGCGGAAATGGATGGACGGGCTTTCCCTCAACCCATCAACTCAGATATGTGCAAAAAGTTTTTCATTTGATCAAGCAAATTTTCTTTAAGAAATTCATGCAAATGGCGAAATGCAAGTCAGGCCATCTTCTTTTACACTAAAAACATTTTATCTCTACTTGTCCCCTTTGAGCCATCAGAATTGACAAATTTCGTTTGATAACCCTTGAGAATTGCAAACCCCACACTGGGGCAAATTTATTTCGAAAACGAAAAAAGACGAAAAAAAAAGAAAAAGAAAAGAGAGGAGAGAACCCTACACTGGGGCAAATTTAGTTTTCAAAGAAAAATGCAAAAGTGAGGAAAATGCAATGAAAAATGTAAAGAGAGAAAAGCTGATCAAACTGGGGCAAATTTTCCTCAGTTTTGGAGTTGTTTTCAAATAGTGCAATCTCAAGTTATTTCACCCCTCGTATCAAATCTGCTTTCAAGTTTCAACTTTTTTCAAAGCACCCCACCGGACCTCATTACGAAGCCCAAAGTCCTGGCTTTCGTCACTTGCTGCATTTCTATTAGAAAATCTGTTAATCAACTGGCAGGTGATGTCCGTAATGTCTTCGCCTAATTTCACAAGGGAGTGCATTTTACTGATGCCAAAAATCTTTAACTCATATTTCTGAGTCGATCATGGTCGAGATATTTCATGTTTCTTTAGGTGAAAACCCGAAAGGGCGCCTCGAAAAAGAAAAGAAAAAAAAAGAAAAAAAAAGAAAAGGAAAAGAGAAAAAGAAAAAACAAAACAAAAACAAAAAGGGTGGGGGCAACCTTGGTGAAAACCCGAAAGGGCGCCAAGGTAGGTTTTCTCAACAGTCGAACTCAAGAAGGAACAGCTGGTGACCTGGTTCATTTAGGTTGTTCCTCATATTTGTGATACTTTTGCCAGTGTCGGATTCCGAAGAGAAAATATCCGAAGTCTCGAATATGATATTCGTTGGCTAAATTTGTATTGTTCTTTACAAATATTCTTTTGCAAAATGTACCTTTATGAACCTCTTGGTTGTTCTCAATTATTTGTGTATGACTGCTTATGATTGTCTACATTCTTTCGCATGCTCATCTTTGCCTGACATAGGAAATCATCTTGCATATACATTGTTTTTATGATAAATTTTCACGCATCATTCTTTCACCATTGAATTCAAATGAATGATAAACCCTAAGATTTGTGCAAAGATAGGGGATTCAATCATCAGTTACAGGGAGTAACATACAACAAAGCTACCACCTGGATTGGGTGACGTGGTAAATCCGTACTTTATTAGTCTCAAGAATTGAAGGGTTTAAAGTCACAAATTCGACCGAGACAGATGCCGCAGAACAGAGTCAAAAATAGCACAAGACTCATGTTTACACGATTCTCAAGGCAAACTGGATCGAATAATGGTGGCAAGTCCATTATTTCTTCTTTTTCTTGCAGGAACACTGCATTTACAAATGAAAGCGACCATTCTTTCTTTTCACACACCTAAATCGATGTTATTTGCAAAGTTGGATTATAAGGAACAACATCAGCTCTCGCTTCAATCACAAAGATCCAAATTTCCCTCTTGGTGCAAAAGTTGAACTATTCTCAGGTAAAAAACTCAATTCATTGTTTAAACTTTCCCAGTGAAGTCCTTTTTTAAATTCTGTTCGGGTCAGTCCCGTTTAAAATTCTGTTCGGGTCAGTCCCGTTTAAAATTCTGTTCGGGTCAGTCCCATTTAAAATTCTGTTCGGGTCAGTCCCGTTTAAATTCTGCTCGGGTCAGTCCCGTTTAAATTCTGTTCGGGTCAGTCCCGTTTAAATTCTTGTTCGGGCCAGTCCCGTTTAAATTCTGTCCGTTTAAATTCTGTTCGGGTCAGTCCCGTTTAAATTCCTGTTCGGGTCAGTCCCGTTTAAGTTCTGTTCGGGTCAGTCCCGTTTAAATTCTGTTCGGGTCAGTCCCGTTTAATTCCCTGTTCGGGTCAGTCCCGTTTAAATTCTGTTCGGGTCAGTCCCGTTTTCAATTCTTGTTCGGGTCAGTCCCGTTTTCAATTCTTGTTCGGGTCAGTCCCGTTTTATTTTTCATGTTCGGGTCAGTCCCGTGGTAGAATTCCTGTTCGTTGGAATCTTTTGCAACCCAATAACACAGGTAAGTATTTGGTGTCTACTTCTTTGTCTCAAGTTTTTTCAAAACTCAGACAAAGAGGGGCAAACTGTAGACACCAAATTTTGAATAATTTGTATGTATCATCTATTTCATGATTTTCATTTTAGATTGCTTGCATTTTAGTTCGTTATTGTGTGTTTTGCACTATTAGTTGTTATGATATTTTAATTTTATTCATTTTCGCCCTTTTAGTTGACCTATTTCATTTGCTATTTTATTCTTATTTACTTTTAATTTTAGTTTTTAGTTTTAGCTTTTAAGTTTAAGATTAGCATAGAGTTTTTAGAAAAAGAAAAGAGAAAATTAAAGAAAAAGAGGAAAAAGAAGAAAAATTCAAAAAATAGGCTTTAGTTGGCTTGGAAAAATGAAAAGAAAGAAAAAGGAAAATTTGTTCACAAAAATATGTTTATTTCTTTAAATTCAATCTTTGGGCATTTTAGTTATTTTTATTAAGTTATTTTGAGAAAAGAAAATGATGAAAAATGAAAAATTAAAATTATTTTTGTTTTGCTATTATTATTATTACCTGGTTTGTGTAATTTTGTTATTTTTTTTATTTATATTTTATTTTATCATTTCTGTAATTATCAAGTTGTTCAAAAAAAAAAAAAAAAAAAAAAACCGCAGCATGCACGCTGCAATTTTTTGCAGCGTGCAAAGGACAACCTCAATAGACATCGGATGGCCGGATGGAAAGGGGAGGGACAAGCCTTCATCCTCACCATTGGGGTGAGGGTTTAGTGGCTTTGTGTTCCATATAAAAGGCAAGGAAAAACCACAGCCGCGGAGAGGATTTTTTTTTTGGTGAGCAAGGGGGAGAGAGTTTGAAACGGCAAAGGGAGGCTTCATCTGAGAGAGCGATGGCTGGAAATCTGGAGGGAGCAAGAGAGAGGTAGCGACGTTCAGAAAAAACAGAGCAAGAGTGAGGGAGAGAGCGAAACAGAGGTGACGGCTGGGGTTTTGAGAGATAGAAAATTCAAGAGAGTTTTGGGGAGACAACGGCGGAGTGGAAACCGGAAAATAGCTGACGGCCGAGAGATTGAAGGAGAAACTGAGCCAAGAAGCCATTGAAAGCTGCTGACCTCCTAAGAATCGATCATCACTCAACCGCGTCATTTTCAGTCCGAATCGTTAACAAGAGAAGAGTCACGTAAGCTATTATCTCCTTTAAACCCTGAGTTGTTTTTTTTGGGATGCTGATTCCTGAACCTTTCCAAGCATGTATGTGTGCGATTGGAACTTTATAGACTTAAATCTGTTAGTCCATCTTGCCTTGCGTTTGTCTAAAACTTTAAAGCTGTCGTCTTTTGCTGTTATCTTTGCATGATCAGTTGTGTTGAGTTTGGGTTCCATTTGGTTTGTTCATAGGTTGCAATTTTAGTATTCAGATGTTAGTTCTGGAAAGGGAGGACGTTTATAGGGTTTGTCCTTTCGAAACGTTGGAAAAATGGTCTGCACTGTTTCATTTTTGAATCTTGGCCGCATTTGTTCAAATATAGGATTTTTAATCAAAGTCTGGAGTTTTGGTTCCTCCCTTGTGTTGTAGATTTCTGGTGCAAGAACGATAGAGCCACGCCTGTGAAACTTGCACGAAAACTTGTACAAAAACTGCATCGAAGTTGTTTTAAAAATTTTTTGCATGAATTATGCTTACCGCAAGTTTGTTTTTTTTCTTTGCTGCATTTTGTCCATTGGCTTTGTTTGAATCTTCAAGGCAGTCTATGCTTGGGTGTCATTTGATTATAATGGGGGGGGTGAAATCCTTGCATTTGGTCTTAGGATGACATATTGGTAGAGTTTATTTGAGTGTTTGCATGTAAATATATCTAAGCTGAAGTGAAAGAAGTAAAGGTTGCTGCATTTTTTCTTACTGTTTCTTTCCGTGGCTGTTCTCCGAGCTTGCATGCTTAATTCTGTGTTGAAGGGAAGATGTGGAAAGTCTAGTGTTGAGTTCATGTCTTTGGGTCAAAAAGTATTTGAATCATGCCCAAGCACTTGCTGGAAAATGCCTTTCAACTTGCCAAATCAGCTTTATATGTTCCAGATTTTTCAACTTGCTGAACATATTTTATTTTGGTTTGCACTGGATTTTGCTCAGTCTGTTTGTTTGGATGATGGCTTGCTGCCTAGTTTAGAGCCTTGTGTTTGGACTTGATTATGTTTAAGAGCTGGTTTGGCAAGGTGCCGAATTGCAGAAAGTCTTCATCTGAAAATTACAGAAGCTAAGAATGCTTCGGTTTGACGAAAGTTTCCTAGTTTGCTGAAACTTTTGCTGCATTTTTTTTCCTCTTCTTTCCATGGCTGCTTTCTGAGTTTTTATTTCAGCTGCATGCTTAATTGTGTTTTGAAGGAAGGAAATGGAAGGTTAGGTGTTGAGTTTGAGTGTTTAAACATCTAAAATATTTGAGCTGGAAAGTGGATTTTAGATTGCCAAAGCATTCTACATGAATGTCTGTCCAGATTTTCTGTAATGCATTAGCTCCTTCGTTGTTCTTGTTTGTTTGGAGTTGAGTTAAGCAGCTTGTTGATTAGTTAGAGTCAAGATGTTGGTTTGAGAAATATCTAATCAAAGCTTTGTATTTGAATTAAAAATCTGGTTTGCATGTTGGAAAGAAAAGCTGCGGCTGGAAAAATTGCAGAATGCATGAGTTTCTTTGCATCTTTTGCGTGAGGTTCCTTTATGTTTTGCTTGTTTAGGTGTTAAGGTTCTATACTCGGTTGTTTAGTCAAGAGTTTTGATGTTTGATGGGTGAAGTTCTCCTCAAAATTGAGCCTGTGGATTGAACTTTGTGTCTGGAATTTGAAATTGCAGCAAAGGAAAGCATTGCAGAAACTGAAGTTCACGTATGCATGCATGAAAGCCACAGAAAAATTACATTTTTTGACCCCCCAAGTTTCCCCTTATGCAACTATGACCCAAAAATTGGGAAAACTAATCAATTTGATCCTTCTAAGTTTCTCTTTGTGCCACAAAAGCCCAAGCATGTTTTAGTATCTTGCAATTAAGTCCTAAAATCATTGCAACTTCAATCATTGTTTGGCTTTTTCTTTATTTTTGGAATCTTTGAAGTGGTTCAACGATTTATTTGGGTTCAAATGATTGAGTAGTGCTTGCTTTTGGGTCTTTAGTAGATGTTATGCTTGGGGATTGGATGATCATGCCTTTTGCCTTGGTCTTTAAGTAGTTTTGACTTCATTGAGTTGCAATTGAGGGAAAGTTTGATGTTTTGATGGATTCAAATTGTTTAGTTTATATCTTATCACTAAATTGGTGCATTAATCTTTTGTTTTTTTGGTGATTTTAGCCTAAGTTAGTCTTTTCTTGGGTGAATCTAGCCAAGTTGAGTTTGTTTACTTCCTTAGTATCACCAACGGGGAGGTATAATCTCTTTTACCCCTTTTGTTTCTCTCCTATGTGGACTAATGTGCTAATTGAAATTTGCATGTCTACTTGCTTTCCTAGCCTCTCCTTATTTCCTTTCATTTATTTCATTTACTTTTGATTTTTATTAATGGGGTATGTGTACACCTCTTGGCTTGTAATAGATAGGGCGTAGCAAGTAATTTGGTCCATTTTCCCTTTCCCCTTTGTTTTAGTTAGCAAATGTAATGGTTGCATGCCTATGTGTTATATGTTAAATGCTTTATTAGGATCTTGCATCTAGTCGAGCATGATGAGTGCTACATGATTTAAGTGATTTGCATGTCTACTCGCTTTTTGTAGTATAGATGAATGGAATGGATGAATGTACGTCACCACACTAGTCCAACGCTAGCTGTGGTTCATTTTTTTCACTAATCTAATGATAGTAGAATGTCATAGAAAGGGCTAGTCCAATGCTAGACCCAATAGGTTCTTTTTTCCCTTTTTTTCATTAAATGCATGATCACCACATATCACGCATTTTTCCTTAGTTTATCATTTGGCATGTTCCTCAAACCCCTTCCCCTTCACTTTAGGACTTGCATCTCATGCTAGTTAGGGTTCATTTGCGTGAAAATCCCCTTCCGATAAGGGAAACGAGCGAGTGTGGCTACTCGATAGCCTTAGCACGCTAGTTTCGCCTTCTAATCAAAGGGAAAATCGAAGTCGAAAAGTTAGAAGTCAACCCCGTACCCGACTTGTTGCATTCCCCCAGGGTCATACTTTCATTTTTATCACTTCCATACTCTTTTAATCACATTTTTCTTACATTTCTCAATCCATATTTTTCACTACATCTTTATCATTTATTTACTTTACTTCACAAATGAAATTCAAGTTTCACTTATATATGTACTATTCTATCTTCATTCATTTGCACACACAAACACTTTGATTTTCATACAAATTCACACATGCACTTTCTTTACACATTCGCACACAAACACTTTGATTTTCACACAATTTCATACATGAACCTTTTATACACTTGCACACTTGCACTTGAGTCACCATTTGCATCAATCGACCTCTATGAGGTTTCCCTTTATTGGCCGCCACAATTCATGTGGTTTGGGACCAAAAACCTCACGAGAGACATCTTAGAATCTAGGATTGCGTTTTCCTTTCCGTTTTGCATTCATATAGTCATATCCAACGCGCAATTCATACATTGGGTAGAAAATTAGGAAAGGTAGGGTTAAGTCGCGCAACTAGCCTTGGCTAGGTCAAAGGGGTGCCTTGGATTCTATCCTTGCCTTCCCCTTTGTCAAACGTGACTCCCGAACCTTTTTCTTTGGCTTACGTGGACTAGGAGTCGTTTTTAAAAGGGTTTTACTACTTTGTCTTTGAAAATTTATTTTTTAGGTGACTTGGTACACCTTAATCATTACCAAGTGGCGACTCCAATTTCTCATTCAAAAACCCTTTTTTAAAAACTATTTTTTGGGTCAAATCGTCGCTTTTTCAAGTCCCATATTAGACCCATATCCTTTTCAACTCACAAAAATCATTTTCCAATCAAAATTGAATCAAAAACATCTTTCTCAAACCATTTATTTTTCTTATCAAAAATGGGGCGCGACACATTTTATTCGGGCCAGTCCCATGATTTTCGTTTTATTCGGGTCAGTCCCATGATTTAAAGCTTATTCGGGTCAGTCCCATGATTAAAAGCTTATTCGGGTCAGTCTCCTGATTAAAAGCTTGTTCGGGTCAGTCCCATGATTTTAAATTTTGTTCGGGTCTATCCCGTTTTAAATTTCCTGTTCGGGCCAGTCCCGTTGTATTTTTCTGTTCGGGTCAGTCCCGTTTTAAATTTCTTGTTCAGATAGTCTATTAAAAATTTTCTCGTCTCAGTTAATCTCATCAAAAGGGGTCAGTCCCCATCGTTCGAGTCGTTCACAGCCGAATAACACAAGTAAGTATTTGGTGTCTATTTCTTTGTCTCAAGTTTTTTCAAAACTCAGACAAAGAGGGGCAAACTGTAGACACCAAATTTTTGGTGTTTTATTATTTATTTATTTACTATTCATTTATATTTGTTCTATTTTTATTTGTCACAATTAGTTTTATTTACTTTTAGTTTTAGTTATTTTAGCCATTTTAGCGTAGAATTTCTCAACGGAAAAAGAAAAGTGTTCAAAAAAAATATGTTTTAGTTGTTTTGGATTTAGTTTCATTATTTAAAAATGAAAAGAAAAATGAAAATTGAAAAATGGAAGAAAAAGGAAAAAGATGAAAAGAAAAAAAGGAAAATCTTAGCTTTTTATTTTATCTTTTGGTTATTAATTTTGTACATTTTATTTAAGTTTAAGTTTGTTTGAATTATTACTATTTTTATTGTGATTTAAATTAAGTAATTGAAAAAAAAAAGAGCCCGTAGCATGCAAGCTGCATATTTTCGCAGCTTGCAAGGGGAGGACTCGGTGAACCTCTTAGCTGCAAATATAGAAGAGTTTGCTAAGGGTTTATGTGACGCCCCGAAAAAAAAAGAGTTTGAGAACCCGTAAAAAAACCCTAATCTTTTCCGAGGGTTTTATTTCCTTTAATAGCATGTTTTCTGCATTTCCTGGCTTAAAATTTTCCTGAGGAATTTTTATGAGTAATTATAGTTTTTAGATGATTTTTCTAGCCTTGGAGAGTTTTTGGAAAATTAAGAGTATATAATGGACGTGGGACCCACTAGTGCGAAAAGTTCAGAAAAATTCGGCCAATTAGGTTAAATTTCGGATACCGTGTAAAATTTATCGGGTGTTAAGAGATAAGTAGAGTGTGTGAAATGATTGATGTGAGAGAGAAAAAGAAGTGATAAGATTGCATTAATGAGGTGACAAGTGTCACCCTCTTATTGGTTTTACTTTAAGACTTACTATTCACTATTTTGACTTTTGACCAAATTAAGTAAATATCTCAAAAATTCACAAAAATTACCATTTTCTTACCTTGTGTTGGCCGGCTCTCTCTCTTGCAAGAAGGAAGGAAGTTCTTCAACATTTCAAGCTTCCAAGTGGCTCAAATCAACCAAACCAAGGGTTTGAATTAGTTTTTACTCCATACAATCTTTCCTTTTAGTGATAGTGAGTGCTTTAGTGAAGTTTTTTGGAAGAGCTAAGGTGTCCAACATCTTCCCCTCTCTTGTTTACTTGGTAAGTGAAGCTTAAACTTCCACCTACACCTATTGATGCTTAAGATATGATTAGTAGTGATTAAAGTGCTGAAATTTCTGGTTTTATCTTGGTTTGAAGTGATTTGGTGAAGTTTTGATTTTATTGATGATTTTCCGGTTTAATTGGATTATGGTGTTGTGGTTGTTTATGATGATTGATAATGAGGGGTTATGACTCTAGTGGATGGAAATGATTGATATTTGCAACCAATTTTGGATTTGGAATAAATTTTGGAAAGTTAGGGTTCATGAAGCTACATTCTGCCCGAATTTATTGCACCATGTTAGAGGCCGAATTGGCCTTGGCTTAAAACATGAAAGTTGTAGGTATTGATGTGTTTGAAGTGCCTGTAAAATTTCAGGTCATTTGGACTAATGTAGAGTGAGATATGTCGATTTTACTGTTGCTGTTCTGGGTTGATCAGAATGCGAAAACTGCACTTGTAATTGGCCATTTTGACTGGAATTTCTTTGGATTTGGATGTTGGTGTCTTCTGATGAAATGTAGCTGGATGTCTTAGATTCCATATGCCTTTGGAATCAATGCATTTGGACCTGTACAGACCGAGTTATATCAATTACAGCATAGTGGGATTTGTGAACCTGTTTTAGTGGTTCTGGTTTGGTATTTTTGGCATATTTGACCTAGTTGTGCTAGGAACTGGACTGAGTGACCTTCTACATTGTTGTAGCCCTGGTTCTTAGCTTCGAAACGGTGGGTCTTACACCCCCATCCGACAATCGTAGCCCCTTTGGTACCATTACCGCAAAATGACGTCAAAACTGTTTTTCTGGTTTTGAGCTTAACCTTCATTTCCGGACTTTTCCCTAGTTTGACTTGTCTTTGTACTACTTGGAGCTTGCTGAATGGATATTAGATGAACTTATTTGTGTGACTTTGGGACTGGCTGAAGTAATAATGAAGCCATGATGGCTGGAAAAGTTAGCAAATGTAGGGGAAGTGCTGTCCGAACTTTGAAGGGACTTGTTTGCATTGGGTTTGTGATCTAAGGCTTGGATTTGAGCAAGGCAATGTTATATGATGGATGGTTTCTGAGCCGTGGAGGTGAGTGACCCCAAACTATTGTTAAAGCTTCTTATGAACCGTTTCTTGCACTATTTACTTGATTGCATATCATGAGTGCTTGCATGTGGCCCATGACATGTTTTGGCTTAAATGAGTGCTTGGAATTCGTGTGCTGAACACCAACGTCTCCACCTCTGTGTACTGTTCATCTGGAGCAAATGGCTCCCCACTGACTGTTTACTGTTAAATGTTTGTTTGGAGCGTTGGGTGTTTAAGTACAACGATTTCGCTGGCTCACGAGAGCAATAAGTGTACATTTGATCTTGAAATCATGACATCACTGAAATGAACGACTGTGAAACTGAATTGATTACTGATTTTAATGGTTACTCGCTGAGCTTCTAGCTCACCCCAAAAATGTTTTATTTCCCCCCCCACCACAGGGCTCAAGGCGAAGGAAAGCTTGGAGTGCTTATTCACGTGACTGGATGGCTTATATCGTGTACAGTTTAAATTTGGATCTATTTTATGTACGAGTTGGTCTTGTATAAATATTTGAAATTTATATGGATGTAAGTATACGTTCCACGATTGGAATCAGTTTTCCGCTGCATTTGTAATATGTAATCATTGGAGAATTTGATGTAATTTTGAGATTTATATTGTAATTGGGTTGAGGACTGTAGTGAGCGATTGAGTCCCGGCGAGAGCTGGGCAGGCGGCCGCCGAACCCTCTGGTTCGCCTTAGGGGGAGGTGGGGCCTTTATAGTTTAGGGTAGAGGCCCGGTATAAAAAGAAAGAGAGGCAAGAGGTGAAAGGGGGCAGCCGCAAGGGAGAGAGTTTGGGAGATAGAGAGAGGCTAGGAGTAACGGCTGGGGTTGGAAAAGAAACAGCCGCAGTTGAAGGGGGAGTTTCATGACGGCTAAGAAAAGAAAACCAGAGAGTTTCGGTTAGCGGCTGTGGGGAGAAAAGAACTAGAAGGCTACGGGGGGTTTCTGGGGAGCTAAAAGGAGGGAATGACGGCTGGAGCGGGAGTAAGGAAAAATCTGGGGGAAGAGTCTGGGAGGCTAGGTTTAGAAGGAAGAAACAACAGGAGAGAAATCAGAGAATAGCATACGGCTAGGGGGTATCAAGAGGGAGTTTGAGAAAGAGAAGAAAAACCGAACAGCTATCAAGAGTTTGGAGGGCTAGAGGAAATCTGAAGGATGATGAGAGAGGTTGACAGCCGCAAATCTGGAAGGGAGAAGGAAAAGAAAACAACGGTTGGAGTTTAGCTGAAAGGGAGCAGAACCAGAGACCGGAGAAAAGGGGAGCAAGCCGAGAGAGATAGGGTTTTGGGGGGCTGAGGAAAAGAGAAGAGAAGAGTGGAGCAGGGAGAAGAGATTTCAGAACAACGGCTGAGAGTTTTTGGTAGACAAAAACCTCATGAGGGATTGAAGGATGACGGCTGGAGTTTTAGAGAGAAACAAGGAAGGGGGGAAAATCAGGAAGGTTAAGAGAGTTCATTGGATAATCCACCAAGAGTGTTGAGGGAGCCACGGTGCAAGGCTGCGAAGAAACAACGCAAGGAAAGCCTGTCCAAGCCACCACCGGTCTGCGTTTGCCGCCGCTGCTGTTTGCCGTCGGCGCCATCGTGCGTAAGCTGTTGTCGTACGCTTCCAACCCCATCACAGCACGACCACCAGGCGCATGGGCATTCGGCTCCGAAGAAAGCGAGACCGACCTCTTCCCGCAGCACAATCAAGACTCCTTCACCAGCGTTCATCTCTCCAATGGCTCCGCTCCCAACTCTGCTCCCACTGCCGACTTCCCATCCGTCACCACTCATAGCCACCGCCGCCACCTCACCAGATTCTACCATTGGCACCTGCAAATCCGCCACCGTGAGATGGCCATTGTGAGGTAACTCTTCCGTTTGTATTTCAGCTTCCCTCCAAGTGTGTCTTCTGTGAAATTGCTACTTCAATTTTTATGCTAATTGTTCAGGCATTTTGGTATATACATGTTTTCTATGATTGTGTGGACCGAAGCTCTTTGTTTTCTGTGAATGCCGAAGTTTTCATTTGCAAGATTATGGTTGGACCTTAGATTTTTATCTTGTGAGTTTGTTTGAAGTTATGGCAGAGCTCTAAGCTATTTTGGTCGCATTTTGATGAGTTGCAAATCTGCAGCAGAACAAAAACTTTTACATCCTCTTTGCTGTTTTTTTTTCTGCAACCGTTCACCAAGCTTCGACCATCCAATTTGCTGGTTGATCGTATGTTGGAAAGAGGTGTGGGGTTTGCATTTTTGGGGTCTAAAATACTCGAAGCATGTTCCAATACTTTGCTGGAAAAATGAACAACCGAATTGCTGAACTTTTCTTGTATGTTTTCCAGAATTTTTGCATGATCTTTTCCTAAGTCTTTTGCTTGTTTTTGATGGTGGTGATTATATGTTTTGCTTAGCCCAAAGTTGCAGGTTTGGGTTTGAACATATATAATCCAAGTTGGGATTAAGAAATATGCGTTTAGAAACAGAGAGGGCAGCAAGTGTGTTTTAGTTGCAACCAATTCGTCTGTGGTCTTGCATGAAGTATTTCCAATGTTTGTATGACTTCCTCCCATGTCTTTGGCTTATTTGGATGTTGAGCTTGGTGATGATTATTGTTAAGGTCAAAGTGGTAATGTTTGTTTAAGGTTTTAGTTGGGTTTGGATGGAAAAATTGCATTGAAAAGTTCAGAAAACTTGCATCAGTTGTCGAATGTTTTGTAGCAGAAAGCTGGTTCGCCACTTTGCATGAAGCTTGCATGCAAAACATTTCCAGAATTTTGCCTTTTAACCCCCCAAGCTTCCCTTTGTTTTACTATGACCCAACCAATTGAATAATGTCATCAATTTGGTCCTTGGCAGCTTTAATTTTTGCAATTGCATTGCTTGCTTTGCTTCAATTAACTACCATGCTTTGTCAATTACACTTAAGTCATAACTTTGGGGACTTTACGATCAAGTGAGCTTTGTTTTGCACATTTCTTTTAATTTTTCTTAATTAAAGTGGTGCCTTGACCTCTTTATTGTTTTGAAGCCATTTTTCTTTCATTTGGACACCATTCCAAAGGAGGTATAATTTCTTTTATCCTTTTTTGTCTCTCCTATGTGATCCAACGTGCTAAGTGAGAATTGCATGTCTAATTTACTTTCCTTGCTTTTCTTTAGTTCCTTTATTTCATTTACTCTTACTTTCATTAAGTTGTTCTTTTAATGGGGTATGTGTACAGCTCTTGGCTTGTAATAGATAGGACTTGGAGAGCAATTTTGTCCATTTTCCCCTTCCCCTTTTGTTTTAGTTAGCAAATGTAATAGGCTCCTTAGTTTGATTGCTTGTCTATGTGCTATGTGTTATCGCTTTATTAGGCTGTTGCATTTAGTCGAGCATGCTAAGTGTTATGTGCTACGTGTTTATAGGTGATTCGCATGTCTACTCGCTTTTTATAGTCGTAGATGAATGTGATGGATGAATGTACGTCACCACACTAGTCCAATGCTAGTTGTGGCTCATTATTCCGTTTCCACTAGTCCAACGCTAGTAGGAATTCATAGAAAGGGCTAGTCCAACGCTAGACCCAATAGGCCGTCCCCCTTTCGTTAGTGCATACTTGTATGCTCACTACATTTCATGTATTCTTCTTAGTTTATATCACTTGGCATGCTCATCCAATCCTTCTCCCCTCATTTTAGGCTTTTTGCATCCTCATGCTAGTTATAGGGTACATTTGCTTGAGAGTCCCCTTTCGATAAGGGAAACGAGCGAGTGTGGCTATTCAATAGCCTTAGCACGCTAGTTCTTCCTTCTAATCCAAGGGAAAATCAAAGTCGTAAAGTTAGGAGTCCTTCCCGTGCCCGACTTGATGCATTCCCTTAGGGTCATACACTTGTATTCTTTTTATCACCTCCTCACTATTTTAGCCACATTTTCTCACTACTTAGACTTTTCTCAATCTATACTTTCTCACCACTTTCTTCCTATCACTTATTTATTTTTCTATCTCACAAATGGCACCCGATTGCACTTATATGTATCTACTATCCTATTTTTCATCCATTTGAACACAAAACACCTTTATTTTCTCACACTTGCACACTTACACTTGAGTCCTCATTTGCATTAACCACGACTTCTATGAGAGCTTTCCCTATTGGTCACCACAATTCATGTGGTTGGGACCAAAAGGCCTCATAAGAAACATTTTAGATTTAGAATTGCATTTTTCTTTCCTTTTTACATCCATTAGTCATATCCAACATGCGATACATACTTTGGGTAGAATAATTAGGAAAAGTGGGGCTAAGTCACGCAACTAGCTTTGGCTAGGGTAAGGGAGTGCCTTAGGCGTTGCCTTTGCCTTCTCCCTTATCAAATGTGACCACCGATCCCTTTCTTTTGTTACGAAGACCTAAAAGTTCTTTAAAAGGGTTTATTTACTTTTTCATTCAAAAACAAAAAATCATTTTTTCGGTGACTTGGTACACCCTAACTCTATACCAAGTGGCGACTCCATTTTTCATACAAAAACCCTTTTTGAACTTTATTTGGCCAAACCGTCGCATTTCACAATCCCACGGCCTTTATTTTCACTTTCACACGTTCACACACATATCTCACACACACCACACACACTACTTCCTATCCATTTTCAAAAGTGGGGCGCGACAGGGTTCCCATGGTTGGGGTTAGGGTTTTGACCCTGTTGGTGCACCACTTGGGCTAGCAAATCAGTCATTTGCTGCATAGCAGCGGCTATTTGGACGTTGGGGTCAACCCTAGGTTCAGAGTTTGGTTCATATGAGGTTTCTCCAGTGCGCCTCTCAGATGTAGGTTGCCTAATTCCACGCCCGCGGCCCCGTCCACTACGAGTGCCTTCCATTGGTCTAATAAATCTAGGGTCAAAGCGGGAATATAATATTAAACATAGGTAGGCAAAAGCAAGTAGCAAAAGGTATGCACAGATCAAAAGTATACATATATAACATAACTGTATCAAACAAGCCACACAGTAGCAATCAATTAGATACAAATCCATGAAAGTAGCGGGGTTATCCAAAAGTACTATAGACACACCAGGTCACAAGTACAAGAATAACTAACGAAAAGCTTTTCCCCTCTAGGGCTCCGTCCTTAATCTACGAGAACAACACCATTTACATATTAATCAAGGTTGATCATGCTTAACAACACCCGAACAGACTGCGCGAAGTTCCATCGAATCACATTGCTAGTTTGCCCAAGTCCTTTCTAACCTAGGCTCTCATCTCTTTCGTATCCGGGCGCCAGAATCCCATCTAAGATAATTCACAACTCGAGCCGGCCGGTCCCAAGCGTAAATCATCCATATTAAAGATTCCTACCCGACATACATACCTAACTTTCTCAAGTCCCATGATAAAGATCTTTACACTTATAACATGCACGGTTCATAGCTTATGCTCAAACGAGCACTTAGACACATTCATGAAATCAGAACCATAATACCACTGGTGTGACGCCCCGCGAGAAGGAGGTTTTCCTTTGGTAGAAATCTTTGTTGGACGAGTGGAGTAAAACAGTTTTTCAACTCGGATAAGAAACGAAAAAATTTTGGAAAAAGGAAAGGGCCAAATCCGGCCAGAAATCCGGCCAGAAACTGGCCGGATAGCTGGCTGGATTGCCTTGCAATTTTGAAAAAAAATGATTCAGTCTCGGCCTCATATCCGGCCAGGAATCCGGCCGGGAATCCGGCCGGATTCTGACGTGGCACAGCCGGTCAGCAGCTTTGACCGGCTGTTTCCTTGATAAATATCTTGTTTTGGCTGCTTTTGCTCTTCATTTTTGCCCCTGCTCAACCGAGCTTCATAGAGAGAAAACTCTCAAATTTCCTAATTTCAATCTTTGCAAATATCTTGGGTTTCAACCGATGGTTTTGGAAGCTACTTCACACAAGGGTTTGCTATGGTGGATTAAAGCTTGTGATGGATGGGTTTTTGAAGGGAAGCTCTAGGTTGATAGCTCTCTTGAATTTGAGGTGAGTTGAATAAACAAGTTTCCTTTGGTTCTAATATTGGTTAATTAGTGGTTTGTAGTGGCCATGTGTATTATTTTGTGGAGTATTTCATGGGTTTGAGATAAGTTGGTCCAATTTCTGATTTATTGGATATTTTTCTGATTTACTATGATTATGGTTAGTTGGCTTGAATTGATGGATTGAAATGGTGTTAAATGAAGTGATTGTGCGTTAATTGTGATCGTTTGCGGAAAATTTACGCTTATGGTATAATTTCTGGTTTTAGGGTTTCAATTTGGGAATTTTTCCAAGGTTGGCTTACGAGCTTCTAATTGGCTCAATTGAGGGGTATTAAGGCCCTAATTGGATATGTTTTATCGTTTGTGAATTGTATGAGCAATTGTGGTTAATTGCTATGTGATTGGGTTTGTTTGTAGGTTGGAAAAATAAAGGAATTAAGGGGAAATGCTGTCCGATTTTGGATAGCGTTGGTTGCTTTGAGTTAAGTTAAACGGCTTGGACTTGAACGATGAAATTGGCTATATTGGACGAGTGATACGAACTCGACCCAACAAGAACCTGTCTTGAAGAACCGAATCGATCAGGCAGCGGAAGGATCTATCTTGACCAGGTTATGGATACAAAGATGGAAAGACCTTACGACCCCTCTAATCCCCGTGACTACGAACTTGTTGATATTATCTCAACCCGTAACCAAACGAATTAGTGAACCTCAGGCAAGTGTAGAAGGCGCCACAATTCAACATGGTCTTGAATTGATAAGCCGAAACTTGAACAAAGGAGATACAACTCACTTTGTATCAAGGAACGCTCCCAAAGGAACAAGAAAGAGAAAACTCTAAATTTTTTATTCATCTCATAATTGTGTTTTTCAATAGTTAAATAAAGTTGGCTATTTATAGCCTTGCAAGACTCAAAACCCTAATCTAAATTGGAAACAATACAAGTTTCCTTATTTGACTTGACTTCTAAACTTGACGCAACTTCCTAAACAAATTTGGAAGCAATTAACTGCTTTCCTAAAACTCTAATTCAACTAGAATAGGAAACTAACTAATTCAAATTGGCTTAACTATGGTCAACATGACCTTAGCCTTTATTCCCTAATTCAAACAACTTACTTAACTCTCAATTTGGAAATCAATCAAGATACCAATCAAGATACCAATCAAGATTTGGAAGCCAATTAAAATTTGGAAAATTTGGATCTTCAATGATTCTCGAGCCCGATTGCACCATCAACCATCATTAGAATGTGCAGACTTGTAAAATGAAAGGAATCCATGCAAATCTTCATGAATAAAAAATTGAGAGTTTTCTCTTTCTTGTTCCTTTGGGAGCGTTCCTTGATACAAAGTGAGTTGTATCTCCTTTGTTCAAGTTTCGGCTTATCAATTCAAGACCATGTTGAATTGTGGCGCCTTCTACACTTGCCTGAGGTTCACTAATTCGTTTGGTTACCGGTTGAGATAATATCAACAAGTTCGTAGTCACGGGGATTAGAGGGGTCGTAAGGTCTTTCCATCTTTGTATCCATAACCTGGTCAAGATAGATTCTTCCGCTGCCTGATCGATTCGGTTCTTCAAGACAGGTTCTTGTTGGGTCGAGTTCGTATCATCTGGTATCAGAGCTTCGGCTCTTGATTCAGGTTAATATCCTTTTTCTTTTCTTATTTGTCTATTTTTTTTTTCTATCGAAACCCTAGCCGCCTTTCAATTTTAAAAGAAAAAAAAATTTTTTGGTTCTTGTTTTTTTTTTATTATTTTATCACTTGAGTCTAACCTACCCCCTTGATTGAACGAGGTTGGAATTTCTTGGTGTGATTACGTTCTTGAAAACAGGTTTTTCAAGGGTTTAACTCCCATTAAATTTCTTCCAAGTGAAGTCCTAACCTTGCATCGAGTCGTCAAAAGCAAAAAAAAAAAAAAAAAAAAAACTGTTCACATCGGTACTGTTCATCGGAACTGTTCACACTGTAGCAGTACTGTTCATCGCCGCACTGTAGCAGTACTATTCATCCGAAAATTATTTTTTTTTCTCTTTTTTCCCCATACCTTGTGGTTGTTTCTTGTTGTTCTTGCTTCTTGTAGTTGGCTTGATAATTTCTTGAAGTTCTTGGATTACATATAACATTCTCCGAGTTACTCCTTTGTAAACAAGCACTCGATTTGAGGACAAATCGTCTTTCAAGAGGAGGGGAATGATGAGAACATGAAGATTTGCATGGATTCCTTTCATTTTACAAGTCTGCACATTCTAATGATGGTTGATGGTGCAATCGGGCTCGAGAATCATTGAAGATCCAAATTTTCCAAATTTTAATTGGCTTCCAAATCTTGATTGGTATCTTGATTGATATCTTGATTGATTTCCAAATTGAGAGTTAAGTAAGTTGTTTGAATTAGGGAATAAAGGCTAAGGTCATGTTGACCATAGTTAAGCCAATTTGAATTAGTTAGTTTCCTATTCTAGTTGAATTAGAGTTTTAGGAAAGCAGTTAATTGCTTCCAAATTTGTTTAGGAAGTTGTGTCAAGTTTAGAAGTCAAGTCAAATAAGGAAACTTGTATTGTTCCCAATTTAGATTAGGGTTTTGAGTCTTGCAAGGCTATAAATAGCCAACTTTATTTAACTATTGAAAAACACAATTATGAGATGAATAAAAAATTGAGAGTTTTCTCTTTCTTGTTCCTTTGGGAGCGTTCCTTGATACAAAGTGAGTTGTATCTCCTTTGTTCAAGTTTCGGCTTATCAATTCAAGACCATGTTGAATTGTGGCGCCTTCTACACTTGCCTGAGGTTCACTAATTCGTTTGGTTACGGGTTGAGATAATATCAACAAGTTCGTAGTCACGGGGATTAGAGGGGTCGTAAGGTCTTTCCATCTTTGTATCCATAACCTGGTCAAGATAGATCCTTCCGTTGCCTGATCGATTCGGTTCTTCAAGACAGGTTCTTGTTGGGTCGAGTTCGTATCAACGAGGATTGTGAGCCGTGGAGGTGAGTGACCTCAACCGATTTCCAACGTTACCTTTGAAATGTTTCTTGCATTGTTTCTTTGATTGCATATCCTGTGTGCCGGCATATAAGTTCTTGACATGTTTTGGCTCAAATGAGTACTTGGAATTCGTGTGCTGGACCCCAACGTCTCCTCCACCGTTTAATGTTCCTGTAGAGCACCAATGGGCTCTTTCTCAATGTTCAATGTTCAATGTTAAGTGTTTAATGTTAAATGATTGTTTGGAGCATTGGACGTCTGAGTACCATGATTTCACTGGCTCACGAGAGAAATGAAAGTGCATTGATTATTGAATCATGACATTATCGAAATGAATGTTTGTGAAACTGATTTGATAATTGATTTTATTGGTTACTCGCTGAGCTTCTAGCTCACCCCAAAATGTTTTATTCCCCTCCACAGGGCTCAAGGCAAAGCGAAGGCTTGTAGTGCTTATTCATGCGAGTGGATAGATTATCTTGTGTACAGTTTGAATTTGGATTTCCTGTTGTGTAATAGTTCATATTAGGGATTGTATTGAACGTTTGGAATTGATTGGATGTGTAATAGTCTAGTGTTGGACTTCCCATGGATCAGAGTGGCGCAGCGGATGCGTGGACGCTTCGCTCTCGACGTGTAATCATTGGTTAAGTTGGTATATATTTGAGTTTTATATTGTAATTTGTTCGAGGACTGTAGTGTTTGACCGAGTCCTGGCGAGAGCTGGGCAGGCGGCCCGCCGAACCCTCTGGTACGCCTTAGGGGGAGGTGGAGTCGTTACAACTGGCCCAAGCTCACTTTGCGTAGAGACCACGCGAAGCAGCTCTGATACCACCTGTGACAGCCCCACCTTCCCCTAAGGTGAACCAAAGGGGTTAACGGACTGCCTGCCCAGCTCTCGCCAGGACTAATGGTTCAGTTTGGAGCGATCGAGTACGTTCCGGACCATACAACGCGCGTAAACCAGTCAAAATCTCAAAATAAAAAAAAATTGAAACCGAGTCGGTCGTGAATAATAACCGGCACGTCAAAACCCAACCAAACATCAAGTAAACATTTTCACGTTGAAATTTAGCATATACAATCCAAAGTGGCATACTAAAGTTATTCAAAAGTGGATACATGTACGGTTTGCCAAATCAAAAGAGAAACGGACCCAAAAGTACATTTAGGGTTTCAATCAATGAGCTATACAAAAGATATGTCCAACTAGCTCCATTCGGCAACTAATTATCAAATCCAGTCCAAAAGTATTTATTTTCCTGTAAGGAAAACAAAAGGAACAGAAAGGGGTGAGCTTGCGCTCAATGAGGTACCAGACATATAGTAGAAAAATTATGGCATTACACGTTATACAAATCAGATATACATGCCCGCTATAAAGTAAGACCGGTAAACACAAGGACTCAAATAGGAAGGATACAGGTGGCTCTCAGGAGCCAGCTTTCCAGTGCAGTACTTGATCCAAGCCGGTTGACTCTCCGTCAACGTATATAGAACCAACGCGTCCGTAGACCCCACTTTACACCAAATTTCGTCCACCAAACACCCCTTTACCGGGCCCGCTCACCTCAACGGAAACAGAAATGGTAATACTCGAGTATACCGGAATCAAGGGTCTCAATACCCAAAGATCCCAAAACAGACTACCGTGGTTCGTTATCTAATCGTCCAGGCCCTTGCCGGCCCGACTCGAATAACTTAGCCACAGGATTTGAGCTCATAGGTCACAGAAAGGTCATTGGTTACAAGTTTCCAAACGACGTCCGAATAGATACAGATACAGATACAGATACAGATATCAGATACAGATACAGATTCAGATTGACATCAAAATTGGCATATGAACAGACAAGAAAACGAGTGTGATAAAGTACACCCTCTTCTCAAACAAATTAAACAGATTGCAGAGCAGAAATCAAGTTAAACAGCAATGGAGGGGAGTGGTACACTCACCGGTTCAAGTACAGATACCTCAAAAGTTTTCACTTCGGATTGGCTTTAATTGCCAAGAAACCCTAAAATAATCAAAGTAAACCAATTGAAGGTTTCACATCCAGAATCGAGTAAACAAAATGCACATGTGAGGCTCGACTACTAGTCGTATGCCTCGCCAAATAATTACTAATGCAAGGGTACAAAACATGATTTTTGGGAACAAAAAGGTAACATGAAGACCTAGGTTCAACAAACCCAAAAGCCCTTCATTTCTATCACAGGCCAATTCAAACTTTAAGGAACCAATCGGCCTAGAAAAATTGGACAGCACTTCCCCTAAATTTCTTACTTTTCCAGCCATCACGGCTTCATTATTTTCCTCAATCAACTCCCAAAGTCATACTCAATATACATTCATCACCACAGCCGTTCAATAGGCTCAAGGTTATCCAAGTACAAAAGTTAGCTAGGAAAATGACCGGAAATAAAAGTCAAGCCCTAGAATATTCCAATAAGTACAAGAAGACTCGATTACAAGTCATAAACCAATGCCAACACGATCACAATAGGGTTTCATAAGCATATATAAGCATTAGAGGAAACCAGAAATATCCGGAAATGGAATTAGCTTTAGCCTTGAAAAAACAGTTTTTGACCTCATTTTACGGTAATGGCACCAATTTCACTACGATTATTGGATGAGGGTACAAGACCCACCATTTCGAAACTAAAAGACAGGGCTACAACATCACAGAAGGTCACTCAACCCAGTTTTGAGTGAAAATAGGTCAAAAATGCAAGATACTACATCAAAAACGTAAAACAGATTCACCAAAACGCATTCTAGCGAAAACATCATAACTCAGGCTCTCCAAGTCCAAATCCTGAAATTCCAAAACCAACTGAAAGCTAAGAAACAGGGATAAATTTCATCAGAAGGCCTCAACAACCAATTCGGAAGCAATTCCAGCCAAAACAACCAATTACAGGCGCAATTCTTACATTCAGGTAAAACCAGGACAGCAAGGGTAATTTTGACGTTTCTCATTCTACGCTACTCCGATTGACCTGAAATTTTGTAGTCACCTCTAAAATGTCATTCCCTACAACTTTCATGTTTTAATCCAAGGCCAATTCGGCCTCTAACTAGGAGCTAAAAATTCAGGCAGAATGTTCCTTAATGAAACCCTAGGTTTTTAATTTTCTTCCAAAACCAAAATTTCTTGCAATTAACTACTTTTTCCACCTCCCAGCTCCTTTACATACCATTTCCAATCATCATAGATAGCCACACAATTATGTTTATATTAAAACAGAAAAAACCCCAAAAATAATAAAACTTCATCACTACAACCACAAATCAAGAAATAATCCATAAACTTGCATCTCCTACTACCACTAAGCATGATTTAAGCATCAATTAAGGGAGGAGGGTGGTTCTTCACAACTCACCTTAGAAACAAGAGAGAGAGAGCAATAGGTCCTCTTAGGTTTCCAAATAACTCCACAAATCAACTCACTAACACTAATTGAAGAGGTTTTATGGAAGGAATTCAAGATGAAACGGTTAGTTTGTGAGAATGGGCAAGATTGGAGCAAGAAACTTGGAAGCTTTTCTTTCTTTTCTTGTAGGAAGAGGTTCGGCCAAGAGGAAGACAAAAAGGAGGAATTTTTGGTGAATTTTTGATTTATTTGGTCAATGGTAAGAAAATGAATAGTGGTCTTACAAGTTCCTCCAATCAAATGGCGACACTTGTCACTTATTTAATGCAAGTCTATCACTTTGTTCCCTCTCACATCAATCCAAATAGCTTCCTCTAATTATCTCTTAACACCCGGTAAATTAAACCCAGTATCCGAAACTTAACCTAGTTGGCCGAATTTTTCCGAACTTTTCGTACTAGTGGGTCCCACGTCCGGTATACGCTCTTAATTTCTCAAAACCTATTCAATAGTAGAAAAATCATCTAAAAATTATATCTGCTCCTTAAAATTATCTAGAAATTTTTCCTAAGCACGAAAATGCAGAAAACAAGCCATGAAAAATAATAAAACCTGGAAAATGCAAAAATACGGGTTCTCACATCAGGTGTTCAAAGTACATCATAAATTCCAAATATACATCACGCCCCAAAAGTTACATTTCAATTCCAAAAGTACAACCCAAAACCAAGGCATAGCCAAAATATAATAGAAATCCTAAACAAAAGTACATCAGGAGGGTTTGTCCAATACATCTCCGAGTTCAATCCTGTTAAGGAAAACAAATCTACAGGGTGAGCAAAACGGTCGTGAGTCCAAGAACACACATGCAAGCACGTAGATCAGATAACAGTCCCAATAACAGTTTAAGAGATAATGACAAGTAATTAATAAAGCCAGTGAAATTAAACAGAAACAATTCAAAGATATAGTAACTCTCAGGAGCTAAGTTCCACTTGCTGTGTCGATGACATTCGTATACCTCCCCGCGGTGACACTCGATCAACCGGGTCGGTATTTCCAATCCGTAGAACTCCACTAACTTCCCATCTGTCCACCGTACACCGCTCCAGGCCCGCACGACATTTATAAGGCGATACTCCACGAGTATGCCAAGGAAGATTTCTCAATAGATCAAACTTATCATGTGAATCTCATGGCTCACCGAGGTTCCCGACCAAGCCCATGCCGGCTCGAGTTCTAAGGTCGGCCTATGAGTTTGGGCGTCCCCCATGTACATGTAAATGTCGAGGACATTCACTCCAACGACGTATGCACTCATAGCATAGCAAGTCATGTATACAAGTATTTGTCAGGTCCAAGCATGTAATTCAGGATATGTAAGTCTAGCAAGCCAGGCCAAGCATGAATCAATTATTTCAAATGAGTACGAGTGCGATAAAGTACACACTCGACTCCATTTTATCAAAACCAGGTAGATTAAGCAAGACAAGCATGTATCAAGTTCACAGGAGTTCAAGTAAACATGCGCTTGACACTCACCAAGTAGTAAGTAGTCTCAACCGAAATTTAAGCGTTCACCGTGGGATCCTCTTGAGGGTCCTCGTGTGCGCCTGAGCAAATAATAGTGAAGTATCACTCATATATCCCAATTATCAAGGAAGATTGTACACTAGTACAATCTAAGGAAATTTCATGAAAACGGACCTCAATTACTCGTAAATCGGGGTTTAAATGGAGTTTCTTAAAGTACACGGGTAATCGAGTTTTCATTTTGGGAAATCAAGTATAAAACGTTCAAGAAATATTGAAGGAATAAGGAGTACTTGAAAACTCCCTTCCCTTGGAATTTGGAAAAACTTCAGGTTTGATACGATATTTTGAAAAATCGTATCTCACATTCTACATGTCAAAAATTGGAAAACTTGGTGCCGTTGGAAACCTCTTTGAAAGTGCTAAAAGTTCTTAGAATATACTTTTCTAAGATTCAAAATGGAAAACATTCAAAAATGAGTTCAAAGTCGTTGTTTTGGTTCATAAGGCAGATTTAAGTTGGTTCTTGGCCAACTTTGAAAATTCGGCAAAATTCACTTGATTGAAAATAGCCTTTGAAATTTGTAACTCTACTAGTGTTGTAATCCAAGTTTAAAACAAAACAAGAAGACCAAGAAACGGAGTTTCGAGCACCGAGATACTGCAGCTCAAAATTTGGGAAAATTCGAAACTGCTGAACAAATTTCCAGATTTGAGTTTCCGACTTTGGGACTTTAGTTAGGTATCGAAATGGACTTGGATTGGTACAAAACTTGGCAGTATAATACTCCTATATAAAGGGTATCCCTCTAACAAAATTCATGGAAAAATACCTTCGGGAAGGTAGTCAACCAAACAATCAAAGTTTTGAAAAATCCTAAGGCAGAACTGCCTTAGCTTTTTTTTTCGTTCTTCATTTCCAACATTTGGCCCAGAAAATCCTTCAAACTTGGTTTGTTTGTGTAGGCAAAGCCTAAGTAATATTCATGGTACATTTGGTAAGTGTTTTAACTCCAAGAAATTCAATTGGCAAGTCTACACCAAGTCTAACATCTATTTTGTCCAAATTTTAGGGTTTTCAAGAGCAAGGTAGGTTTCGTAGTTTGGTCACAGATCACTCAATTCAACTCAGAATTAAGCACGGTTAGTGGAGTTGGAAAATAAATTCATAAAACTAAAATTTCACAGAAGAAATTATTTTGAAATTCGGCACACAACTAGCTCAAATTCGAGCCTCGAGTTGCAGCCTCTGTACTTCGTTCCAGGAAAAACAGAGAAACAGGACAGTCATCTTAAAACGGTTGGTACTGGCTACTCGGGTGGAACTAGGGATTGCATTTTATACCGTTGAAAAGTTGGGAATGTCTAATTTCAAATGCCACTGACAGCACTTGATTTCGACGTCGGAGCACAGAATTATGGACGAAACAAGTAGACTGTTTGAGCATTACGGGAACAGTTTTTCAGATTTACTAGCTTCACGAAATTAATCCATTTGACCAACCAAACCTCAATATTTTTCAATGAAACTTTATACACCATCTATAAAACATATAAACATCATATACAAGCCATCAAAACCTCAGAATTTCGCAAAAAGGTGCACGATCAAAGCAGGGGCAGAATTGGAAATTTTTCAGCCATGCATTCCTTGAGGTTTATACTAGCTATGCACCATTAATCTACCAATTTGAGCACTAAACCAACATTAAATCCATCATCAATCATCACATCAGCCATCAACCCAAGAGTAGGAATTCATAGAACCCACCTTCACAATTTTCCAACAATAACAAGCCACCCACATGAATACAAGAGCTTAAAGGTGTACTAGAACTTCCATAAATCAAAACTAGAAGGTTTGATCATTACTTACTTTGGTTGATGAACCAAACAGAATTTTCGGCCCTCTATCAGCCCAAGAAAACCGTGGAAAGCTCCTTGTTTTTGTAGCTAGATGAACTCTCCAAGTGTTGAGCTAAGTGGTCTTCAATTTTGGTTGAATTTGGTGAAGGTTTGTGCAAGATTTGGAGATGAAAATTTGAGAAACTTTGAGTTGTTTTTTTGTAGCTGATGGTTCGGCCAAAGTGAGAGGGAAAGAGAGAGAGTGTAATGCTAAAATAAAACTTCTAAAGTAAGCTTAAATGTGTGGCCACAATTCACCCGAAAGTCAACTCTCTCCCGCGCGTGTACGTGCGCATTTTGGACTCGATTCCTCTCGAGTTTATTTCACTAGTGCACTAAACCTCCAATATACTTATATTCATATGAATATTATTCACTCTTAATTGTCCCAAGATAATGGTCTAAAGTCCCTCGATTAATCGCGCGCGTGAAAACGCGTATTTCCAATTTAGGCGCGATAAAGTGAAACCTTCGAGAAGTTCTTATAACGATCTTACCACTAACTATCACTTGAGTACTTAAATCTAAAATTACCTATTTTAGGACCATTGTACAAGTCTCCAATTTTCCAAGTTTATTGTACTCCCAATTGGCTAAAATTTTCAAACACGTTTTCACTATTTTCATTAATCGAGCTTCTAAAAATTAATTTTTGATACGAGTCACTTTAAAAATATAACGTAGTCATAATTCCATGTATTTAAGTCTAATAAGGTTAGAAAAATAATAATCGGTGCAAATATTCGGATAAATAATTAAATGAGCAAAAATAGGAGTCGAAAATAATAGTTTTTACGAGTCCTCGCATCCTCTCCCTTTTTTCTCTCCATATATCACCCTATTTCATTAAACCTCAGCCCATCTCTTCACCTTTGCCCCTCTCTTCCCTGCTACCAAGGACAAACTAAGATTTTAGCTTGATAGGAAGGGTCGATAGAGTTAAAGAAAAGTTGGTACTTGAAATAGGTTTGACAGAGCTAGAAAAATCAATGTTTAATTGGATAGTCAAAAGTCACTTTTTATGGAGTTGGTTCTTTCCTTCTTACCAGTTATCACCCAATCTAATCCTCCTCCCTTTTATACTTATTACAGTTTGTTTTATAAGTTGATAGATTGCCACACTGATAGAAGGCATTTTGATCAGATTGACATAATCCCTAAAATTCACAAATATGAATGGTTATCTCAGAATATTAGGATGGTTTAAGTCAAATGTACTTGTGGAAGTAAATGTGCTGAGATTAGGAGATGTGAACCAAAGCCAATGGATTCTGGCCCTTACGTGGTTCTTTCCTCTATTAGTTATCGTTTCTTTACTTCCATCTCGAATTTAGGGCAGGAACGGTCATCAGGCCAACCGTTCCTGAACAATCCTCTCGCAAAATGTGACGAGAGGCGAAGAAGAAGCCACGTCTACTAGTATTGTTGCTGAACCAAAAACGACATCGTTACAATAAGTGGGTAGAATAAAAAAAAGTAAAAAAAATGTATTATGTGAGACCCCGTAAGTTTCTCATTTTCTGGGTTTTATTCTATTTAATGGCATATTTTTCTGCATTTCTTTATTAGGAAAAATTCTAGATAAGTTTTATGAGTAAATATTCTTTTTTAGATTATTTTCTAGTATCGGTTATTTTTCGAGAAAATAAGAGCGTATATCGGACGTGGGACCCGCTAGTGCGAAAAGTTCGGAAAAATTCGGCCAATTAGGTTAAGTTTTGGATACTGGGTTTAATTTATCGGGTGTTATGAGATATTTAGAGGTTGCCAAGTGGATAGGTGTGAGAGAGACAAAAAGTTAGGCAAGCAATTAATGAAAGTGACATGTGTCACTTGGAGATTTATTCCTACATTTGACTTACTATTCATCTTTTTACCATTTTACTAAATAAACCCAAAAATTGACCAAAAACTCTCCAAATTTCAAAGCTGCTTGGCCGAACCTCTTCCTACAAGAAAAGAAAGAAAAGCTTCCAAGTTTCTTGCTCCAATCTTGCCCAATCTCACAAACTAACCGTTTAATCTTGAATTCCTTCAATAAAACCTCTTAGTTTAGTGCTTGTAAGGTGATTGGTGAAGTTGTTTGGAAGGCTAAGGTGTTGAATTGCTTCCTTTCTTGTCTTATAAGGTGAGTGACTAAGGGACTACTCTTGTCTTTCCAATAATGCTTAATTAGTGACCTATGTGAGTTAAGGAGATAATTTTTGGTGTTATTTTGTGATTTTGGTTGAAATTGGTGAAGTTTTATAGTTATTTGGGATTTTTCTGTTTTCATATGATTCATATGTTGTGGCCATGTATGATGATTGGAAATGACCTAAAATGAAGCTTTAGAGAGTGAATGGTGGTTAATTGCAGAAAAATTTCTGTTTTGGAAAGAAAATTTAAAAGTTAGGGTTTCATTTTCCCCAATTCTGCCTGGCACTGTACCTCATAGTTAGAGGCCAAATTGGCCTTGGTTAAAACATGAAAGTTGTAAGGAATGATATTTTAGAGATGCCTGCAAAATCTCAGGTCAATCCGAGCATCGTAGCTTGTGAAATGACCGAAATACCCCTGCTGCCCTGGTTTTACCCGAACTTGAGAATTGCTTCTGTAATTGGTTATTTTGGCTGGGAATACTTCTAATTTAGTTGTTGATGTCTTCTGATGAATTGTAGCCTTGTATCGTAGCTTTTGGATGGCTTTAGAATCACCCGATTTGGACTTAGGTAGCCTGACTTATGATGTTTGAACCAGAATGCGGTTTGTGAACCTGTTTTTGCGGTTCTGGTGTAGTATATTGCATATTTGACCTGGTTACACTCGAAACTGGACTGAGTGACCTTCTGCAACATGGTAGCCCTACCTGTTAGCTTCGAAACGGTGTCTTGCACCTTCATCCGATAATCGTAGCGCCAATGGTGCCAAAACCGCAAAATGATGTCAAAAACTGTTTTTATCCGGAAATGTTTCTAGCTTGATTTTTTGTATTTATTTTTGTATTTATATGACTTTAAGCCTAGTGAGCGGCTTTTGGACATGAGATTATTCTATATGAGATGTTGGGACTGATTGGAGGAAAATAATGAAGCCATTAACGGCTGGGAAATAGGTAAATACAAAAGGGCGTGCTACCCAAATTTTCGCTCAATGACTAAGTTTCTATTTGAACTTGTATATTTTTTGTTTGGCAAATACTATGACCGTTTTCCATCTTAGAACATGCTACCTTTTCCATTTGAACCTTCAAATGTTTATTTACTACTTCATACCACACCTTTATGTGTCTTACTCGTAACTAGTCAAGTTCCTTGTTTCCACTTACTTGTTTTGTTAGGTGAATTGTAATATGCTTTCTTGTAGCATCTTAGGTTTTCACGGTGACCGGGGGTAATATCCGGTAGGATTTTGGATGTTGTTTTGCATATAAATAGGTGAGTGTTCCTTGTTTGTTATGTTTCATGATTATATGGCTTGTATGAATGATTGATAACATGGTAAATGCTTTCAATGATTGCCAAAACGAGTTTTCGAGGCGAGTGTGTACTTTATCGCACTCAGCCTAAATGGTTGTGAAATTCTAATGATTGAATGATTGAAATGTTAGTTGTGCATGAATGTAAGCCTTTTGGCTGAACTGGCCACTGCCCCTTGTTACCGGTCGTCTCGAGCCAGAAGCGGACTCGGTCGGGCGATTAGGGACCTGGGTGAACGTTTTGGTATACTCGAGTATTACCTTATAGGTTGGTGGAGGTTGGTGGAGCCTGGACAATGTCCGGGATGGGGTGAATGAATGAATGAACGCATGAATGAACGAGGGGTTTTACTTATACAAAATGCATTTTCAAATGATCGAAGGTATAAGGGAACGAAAGGAGAATGAATGAACGAACGAATGAATGAATGGCTCCTTATGAGCCCGTATCCTCTTAATGAAGGTGTTTATCGCTTTATCTTATATTTGTATCTTGAATTATTGGCTACATGTAATGAATGCAATGCACTTCTTGTTTGCCGTGTTCGGAACCTCACTGAGCTTTTAGCTCATTTCTTTAGTTGTGTTTTCCTTAACAGGGGAAGGCAAGCAAGGATGAGAGCCTGTATAGACTAGTTGGGTCTAGCTCTTGGTTTTCTTTTGTAATGGTTCTCGCTCTAGTGCTTGGCACGGGCTGGTTGTATGGTGATTGAGAACCTCTGTATATTTGACGGTTGTACTTCCTTCTGAGATATCTATGTATATAAGTTTTGTTTTAAGTTTTGGATCCTCGTTTTGTTTTTCTTGTGGTTCTATTTCTGATTTGTGTGGGTGAACGGCTGAGTCCCAGCGAGAGCTGGGCAGGCGGTCCGCCGAACCCTTTGGTTCGCCTTAGGGGAAGGTGGGGCTGTCACATATTAATTTCCTAACGGGGTCCATTTGGGGCAAACGGACTGATTGAAAATTCAAATGAAAATGAAAATTTTGAATCAACAGCATAAAACGAAAGGAAAAAGTCGAGAAAGCATGGATTCATTCTTTTGCACACCAAAATAAGTCTTGCTATCTCTACGGATATTTGCCAAAAATAATTGAGAGATAAAAATGCAAACATTGATGTTTACGTGAAGAAGAAAGAAGGTGAAATCTGTTGAGAATAAGCCAAGCTCGTGGGACATTTTGAGTGAAGATGGAAGGACCAATTTATCTTTGCAGACATCTTTGGGAGGGAATGCAACAATTGATGAGGCTAAAAATTGTTAGGACAATTTCTCTGCATCCTTTCCAAGGCAGGCAGCAAAGTAGAAAAGAATAGAGGAAATACATTTACAACAGTCTCCAGTTTTGTCGAACAACTAAATAATAGCAACTATGCCATCCGACGTTGGTGAAACATAATGCCCCAATTCGACGAAGATAATGTCACTGAACCATGTCCTGAACTCCATCTAATGATTTGTCACCTAATATATATCTGTAAATGGACAAAAGAAATCAGTCTTCAAGTCTAAATAGGAAGATGATGTGTAGCACAAATTAGATATAGTAAGAGCCAATTTTGGGGAGGTATGCACAAGGAACTTATATATGCCAAATGTTTGTAAATTTGACTCAGTAGATGAATTAAATGACTTGGGAAGTTTATAGGCATATAAAATAATAGGGAGAGTATGAAGGCAATCATTACTTGCTTATTTCATTCATGTTGTAAGATAGCAGTGACACCATACAATTTAGATTGTATTACTAGCTATGGCTGGGCATTCGCATCATAGTAAACTGACATATACAAAGATAAAAGATAAACAAAGTGAGTCATTGTAAATTACAAGAATGAAATAAGAAGTACAACAAAGATTCTTCTAGGATTACAAGGTATCTGAGTGATTGTGGCTAGTTATACTTTTTTATAGAAATATTTTTTTGAGATAAATTACTGACGGTTGAGAAATACTTTCATGTATCTCTAAAGAAGGATTCTTTCAAGATTAGGAGATATTTGAGTGATTGTGGCTAACTATAATTCTTGATATCAAATATTTTTTGAGATAAACTACAGATAGTTTAGGATAGGGGGCCTGGATAGTTGCCAGTAACAATTGTTCGGAATGATGTAACATTTTTTGAACAAGGTATAACTTTACATGAACTACTTGTAAAATTTAACAACAGAGATGAATTATTACATATGAGACCCACATAAATAGTAACACAATATCACACCTTTGTTGTAAGAAGGTACAAGAAATTTACATAGAGTTACAAAACGTTCAAAAAAAAGTTACATTGTTCAAGGACGGTTGAACTGGCAACCGTTCCTGCCCCGCATCCGATAGTTGGGAAATATTTTCATGTATCTCTAATTAAGTGGATTATAACATGGTTTGACATCTATATACGTAGAGAATCACATTTGAGTGAAAAATAATAAAAAGGAATAGTGGGTACACGGGGGGAGGAAACTACACACTTTATTAATTAAACATTGTTGGTTGTTACTTCATGTTAGAAATTTGGTACATATTCATGCAATAGTAGTGAATTAATTAAAGAGGATTTCTTTTAAACTTGGTTAGTATAAGTGCAGATTGTAGATATATGTGTTACGCTATGTACATATTATTTTGCTAAACTTACCTAGTGAAAGAAATTGATTACAGTTTAGTGTGCCTTGACATCATGTTAGAGAAGTATTATTTGATCTGAATAAATCATGACAATGGATGCAGATTGTGATAGTGTTGTAAATTAGTAATCCACTAATGTAATGATGTTAAAATCAAAGTCTGCCCGAATGACAATAGAACGAAATTTTATAAAAGAATAAGAGGGAGAGGGAAGGGAGAAGTCCACAAAATATTAAATAGCAACCGTTGTTATCTCATGCTTGTACTGTGAGGACTCAAAAATTTGTCTTATTTTTAATCGTTTAATTTTATTTTCTTTCATGTATTTTCATACTATACTTTATTATATTGAATTTCCATAGATTTTTATAAGCAAGTCTATATTTTAAATTATTTTTCCAGTATAAGATAGTTCATGATACGTTTTGCGTGTAGTAAGGATGTGGGACCCGCTAGTGCAATAAATTTTCGATAAATAAGTGAAATGTACACAAGGGGATATTATTGTACAAAGTGCTAGAGATAATTGGAGGTTAGTTAGATAGATTACCATTGAGAGACAAAAGGATAAGTTTGAAAACAAAAGGTGCCAAGTGTCGTGATTTGGTTAGTGTTGGACTTTGACTATTTTTCCTCCACCTTTACTAAACCCAAAATTTGACCAAGTTCATCTTCATTTCCACCTAGAGGTGGCCGAAATTTGAAGAGCAAAAGAGAGAGAAAATCTTCATCCTTCACTTCAATTTCTTGCCCAAATCTTGAGTTTCAACCGATTAATTTGCAAACTACTCCATAAAACTTACTTCCCAAGTAGTTTCCAAGGTGTTTGTGGAGTTATTTTTGGAGGACAAAGCCTAAGCTACCATCTTTCTTAGGGAGATAAGGTAAGTTGTCAAGAAACTCCTTTACTTCAATTAATGGGCAATTTGTGGTTATAGTTGTTGAATTAGTAATTTTGTGAGAGAATTATATGGGTTGAAGTAGGTTTATGAAAATTTCAGTTTCTTGGTGAATTTTCTGCCCTAATATGAAGATTAATGATTAGTTATGGTTTGATAGCTTTGATATGTGAAATAGCTAGTGTTTAGAGGTTAGATTACTTGGCCTAAAGAAATTTCTGGTTGTAAGCATAAATTCCAGCTTGGATGATAACCTGCCCTACTTCTGCCCGGTTCTATTTCACCATGTTAGAGGCCGAACTAGCCTTAGCACAAAACATGAAAGTTGTATATAATGATGTTTTATAGTTGTCTGAAAAAATGCAGCTCAATCGGAGCAACATAGCCTATGAAATGACCGAAATACCCTTGACTGCCCATAACCCCTAATTTCGCGGACAGTTTTCTATCTTCGTGGGAATTTCAATTTTTGACTCTGAAAATGCATGATTTAGCTTTGGAGGTCTTCATAATAAATATAGGTATATGTCTTGGCTTCGAAACTCCATAACATAAGCCTCAATCGGACTTCGGCAGCCTGAGTTATTGTCGTTGAATCATAGTGCAGTTAACAAGCCCGAATGTGAGATGCTGGTTCAGTAATTTGGAATTTTGACTTAGATACACTACAAACTGGACTGAGTTGTCCTCATAAAAGTTGTATCCCTCTGTCTTAGCTTTGAAACGGTATAAATTGCACCCGAATCTGATAAGCGTAGTTTCGGTTGTGTCCGTTACGCAAAACAACATCAAATCTGTCTTTTATTTTCCAACTCAACCTTCATTTCCGCACATGCTCCTAGCTTGATTTTGTACTTGTATGACTTGGGACCTATGGAATGGCTATTGAAATGAAATTATTTGGTGTGTAACTTTGGGATTGATTGAGGAAAAGAATGAAGCCATAAATGGCTGGAAAATAGGCAAATACAAAGGGCATGCTGCCCAAATTTATGCTCGAGAACTAGGTCGATATACTTGCGACTTGAGTAAGGCTTGAGAGCGAATACCACGCGAACCATCTAGGGTATTTACATTTTCTTTGCCAGTTCGACTCAAATAGCGATTTTAAAGTTTTACAAGTGAGTCTAAATTTACAAATATTTTACTTATGTCCTTTGGTTTCAATGTACTCTTTTCACTACCAAAACCATATTTATACTTTGTACTAGTACATATGTGACTTTTCTTTGACTCACTTATATCGTTGGTGGTTGAAGCATAATATGTTTGTTTGATTATATTAGGATACCTTGGTGATTGAGGGTGTATCCGGAAGGAAACTTTGGATGTTATTTTGCGTAAATAGGTGAGTGTTCCTTGTTTGTTATATTTTCATTGCCTATGTGGCTTGTTCTTACTTATATGACTTGTTATGAACGAATGATAACATGTTAAATGTTTTCAATGATTGCTTAAAATGAGTTTGTTAGGCGAGTATGTACTTTATCGCACTCGACCTAAATGAAATTTGAAATTTTCAATGTTTAAGTGATTAAATGCTAGTTGTGCATGAATGTAAGCCTCTTGGCTGAACTGGGCCCTGCCCTTTGTTAGTGATCAACTTGAGCCAGAAGCGGACTCAGTCGGGCGATTTAGTGACCCTGGGTGAATGTTTGGTATACTCGAGTATTACCTTGAAGTCTGGTGGAGCCTGGCCAATGTCCGGGAAGGGGGTGAATGAACGAATGTCAACGCAAATGAGGGGTTTTACTTATCAAAATGTATTTTCAAATGATTGGAGGAATAAGGGGAAATGACAAGAGAATGAATGAACGAATGAATGAATGGCTCCTTGTGAGCACGTATCTTTTTAATAAATGTGTTCTTATCGCTTTCCATTGTAATGTTTCTTGAGTTATTGATTGTTTATGGTAATTGCATTGAACTTATCGTTTGATTATATGTTCGAAACCTCACTGAGCTTTTAGCTCATCGCTTTAGTTTTGTTTTCCTTAACAGGGGAAGGCGAGCAAGGACGAGAGCTCGGTATAGACTAGCTTGGTCTAGTTCTTTCATTTCTTTTATAATGGTTCTCGCCCTAGTGCTTGGCATGGGTTGGATGTATGAAGAATTGAGAACCTTTGTATATTCAATGGTTGAACTCCCTTTTGAGATAGAAATGTAGATAAGTTTCGTTTTAAGTTTTGGATTTTGTTATACAAATTCTTGTGGTTTTATTCCGGTTTAGATTGACGTCTAAAGTGAACGACTGACTCCCGGCGAGAGCTGGGCAGGCGGTTCACTGAACCCTTTGGTTCGCCTTAAGGTGAGGTGGGGCTGTCACATGTACCTTTGTAGAATAGCTGTACAATAAATGAAGTGCATTTCTTAAAACTAGGTGGGTATGAGCATAGATTATAATTTGTATTTGTTAGGTCAAATAACATATTGTTTAAACTATATTCCTTAGTGTGAAAAATGGTTATAAGTTATCTTAATTAGGGTGCATGTACATCTTGTTAAATAACTATTACATTCTGTGATAGAACAATGACAGTGGAGAAATATTTTGACACGGTCATAAATGCACAATCAACTAGTATAATGATATTAAATCAGGTCCCGGAAATTGATAATGGAACTTTTGTGGGGAAAGAAATGCATACATTAATAAGCACTAGTGATTGTTTACTCTTGTTTATAAGTTGGAACCCCAGTCAACTGTAGATTGAATAATTAGATAGTTTTTATTATGCCAGACTCATGACACTCATTAGAATATATTTACACTTAGTTTTTAATACCACATGTTTAATCTAATTTCAATGTACTAGGGAAAAATTTTTAAATTGCTAATTTTAGATTTTGTTTATCGATATTGCTAATATGAAGTTATTTGTCCATATTTATATTGCAATTAGTCATCATAGCCACATACATAGTGTAATGGTATGCATACATTTGAAATAATTATTGGTGCTTTGACCCATTTGTGCATCTTCTTGCAAGCTATATTGGGTATGTAATTTTATTTGTATGATTAATACTAATTTGCCTATAAGCACCTTACATGAGGTGATCTATGACGTACAACCAATTTACAAAAATGTACATCATATTAGATGTTAGTTATTTGACTGTGTATATCTATGAAAGGTAGTGCAATGGTATGCATAACTTTGGAATGGTTATTGGCCATTTGATCAACTTGTGTATCTCCTGATAATGGATACATAATTTTACTTGTATGAGTAGTACTAGTTTGTCTGTGAGCACCTTACATGAGGTGATCTATGAGGTATAATCAGTTTACAAAAATATACATCATGTTAGGTGTTAGTTACTTGACTATGTATATTTGTAAAAGGAAGATTAGATATAGTGCACTAAAAATTGCTACGTGAGTTAAAATGTATTCTAGAAGCTTTGATGCAGTTTGTGAGAACCCGTAATTTTCATTTTCTAGATTTCTCGTATTTTTATGGCTTGTTTTCTGCATTTTCGTGATTAAAAAAATTTCTAGATAATTTTAAGGAGCAGATATAATTTTTTGATGCTTTTTCTAGTATCGAATGGATTTTGAGAAATTAAGAGCGTATACCGGACGTGGGACCCACTAGTGCCAAAAGTTCGGAAAAATTCGACCAACTAGGTTAAGTTTTGGATACTGGAGTTAATTTATCGGGTGTTAAGAGATAAGTAGAGGTTGCAATTTGGATTGATATGAGAGAGACAAGTTAGGTAGGTATTTAATAAAAGGTGACAAGTGTCACTTGGCTATTGGTTGGACCATTTGACTACTATTGCATGTCTTACCAATTGACTTAAATATCTTAAAAATTCACCAAAAATCCCTCATTCTTCTCTTCCTCTTGGCCGAATCTCTTAAGCAAGGAAAGGAAAGAAAACTATTCAAGAATTTGGCTTCCATCTTGCTTCAATCAACTTACTCAACCATCCAACCTTGATTTTGCTCCATAAAACCACTTAAGGAAGTGTTGGTGAGTTGTTGTGTGGAATTATTTGGAAAGCTAAGGTGACCAGTGTGAGAACCCGTAAATTCCCTAATAATTTTCTAGGGTTTATTTCCTTTAATGGCATGTTTTCCGCATTTTCTGGTTTAGGAAAATTCTCCTGATACATTTTATGAGTAATTATAGTTTTTATATGAATTTTCTAGTATTGGAGAGTTTTTGAAAAATTAAGGATAGATAACGGACGTGGGACCCACTAGTGCGATAAGTTCGGAAAAATTCGGCCAATAAGTTTAAGTTTCGGATACTGGTTGAAATTTACCGGGTGTTATGAGATAATTGAAGGTTGAGATGTGGATGAGAGTGGAGAGAGACAAAGTGATAAAGATGCATTAAATAGGGTGACATGTGTCACCATTTGATTAAACCTTGTTTTGACTTTTATTCAACCATTTTCCAAATTCTAAATAAAACCAAAAAAAATTGACTAAATATCTTCCATTTCTCTCATAGCTTGGCCGACTTTCTCTCTCTCAAAACAAGGAAGAAACTCTTCAAGTTTTGCTTCCATTTTGCTCCAAATCATCAAAACCAACCATTGGAACTTGTTTCTACTCCATAAAATCCTATCTTCTAGTGCTAGTAAGGGTTGTGGTGAAGTTTGTTTGAAGGTCTAAGGTGCCCAACATCTTCCTCTCTCTTGATTTCTTGGTAAGTGATGCTTGAACACCATACTACACCTATTGATGCTTATGTTAGGCTTATTAGTGGTTAGAGTGCAGAAATTTCTGGTTTTTATCTTGGTTTGAAGTGATTTCATGAAGTTTTTCATTTATTGATGATTTTTCTGGTTTCATATGATCTTGATGGTGTGGTTGTTTTTGATGGTTGGTAATAAGGGGCTTTGGCTCTAGTAGGTGCATATGATAGAAAATTGCAATCAATTTTGGATTTGGAAGAATTTCTGGAAAACTAGGGTTCTTGGTTGAACATTCTGTCCGAAATTTTAGGTCATAGATAGAGGCCGAATTGGACTTTGCTCAAAACATGAAAGTTGTAGGTATTGATGAGTGTGAAGTGCCTGCAAAATTTCAGGGCATTTGGAGTAGTGTAGAGTGAGTTATGCCGGTTTTACTGTTGCTGTTCTGGGTGAACAGAATGTGCGATCTGCGATAGTAATTGTCTGTTTTTGACTGGAATTGGTTTGGATTTGGTTGTTGGTGTCTTCTGATGAAATGTAGCTGGATGTCTTAGCTAACTTATGCCTTTGGAATTTCGGCATTTGGACTTGTATGGACTGAGATATACCGATTACAGTTTTCTGTGTTTTGCAAACCTGTTTTGGTAATTCTGGTATAGTATTTGGCATTTTCGAACTAGTTAAACTAGGAACTGGATTGAGTGACCTTCTACATTGTTGTAGCCCTGTTTCATAGCTTCGAAACGGTGGGTCTTACACCCCCATCCGATAACCGTAGAGAATTTTACACCATTACCGCATAATAAGGGCAAAACAGTTTTTCTATTCGGGGCCAAGACTAATGCTATTTCTAATTTCTGGTTTGCTATCATGCTTATTTATGCATATGAGACCCTATTGGGGTTGTGTTCAGCATTGTTTTATGACTCCTCGTCGAGTCTCTTTTAGGGCTTGCTTTCATTTCGGTTGTTTCCTAGTTAACTTTTGTACTTGTACCACTTTGAGCCTAGTGAACGGCTTTTGGGAAATGAGATGACTTTTGTGTGAAATGTTGGGACTGATTTGAGGATATAATGAAGCCTTAATGGCTGGAAAAGTAAGAAATTTAGGGGAAGTGCTGCCCAATTTTCTAGGCCGTTTGGTTTCTTTAAGTTGGATTGGCCTTTTTGTGGAAATGAAAGGCTTTTGGGTTGTTTGTGCCTAAGTCTTCATACTAACTTTTCGTTTTCAAGAAAATCATGTTTTTGTACCCTTGCATTAGTATGTCTCACTTGTGCATTCCGTTTATTCGATTTTAGATATGAAACCTTCAATTGGTTTATTTTGATTATTTTAGGGTTTCTTGGCGATTAAGGCCAATCTGAAGTGAAACTTTTTGAAGTTGAATTGGTGAGTGTACCACTCCCCTTCATTGCTGTTTAACTTGATTTCTGCTCTGTAATTTGTTAAATTTGTTTGAGACGAGGGTGTACTTTATCACACTCGTTCTTTTATCTGTTCATATGCCAATTTTGAGTGCCTATCTGAATTTGCCATCTGAATCTGCTATCTGAATCTGCTATTCTGTATCTGTATCTGAATCTGTTATCTGTATCTGCATCTGTTCGGATTTCTATGACTTATGAGCTCAATCCTGTGGCTAAGTTATTCGAGTCGGGCCGGCAAGGGCCTGAACGATTAGATAACGAACCACGGTAGTCTGTTCGGGGATTTTTGGGTATTGAGACCCTTGATTCCGGTATACTCGAGTATTACCATTTCTGTTCGGTTACGGTGAGCGGGCCCGGTAAAGGGGTGTTTGGTGGACGGAATTCGGTGTAAAGAGGGGTCTACGGACGCGTTGGTTCTATATGCGTTGACGGAGAGTCAACCGGTTTGGATCAAGTACTGCACTGGAAATTTGGCTCCTGAGAGCCACCCGTATCCTTCTGATTTGACTCATTAGTTCCTTTGCTTTACATCTGACATGTGTATCTGATTTGTTAAATGTGAAATGCCATGACTTTATTGCTATCTGTTTGGTACATCATTGAGCGCAAGCTCACCCCGTTCTGTTCCTTTTGTTTTCCTTACAGGAAAAATAAATACTTTTGGACTGGATTTGATAATCGGTTGCCGACTTGAGCTAGTTGGACATATCTTTTGTATAGCTCATGTATTAAAACCCTAAATGTACTTTTGGTCCGTTTCTCTTTTGGATTTGGCAAACCGTACATGTATCCGCTTTTGAATCACTTTGGTATGCCCCTTTTGGGATGTATATGCTAACTTGTGAGATGTAAATATTTGCTTGACGTTTGGTTGGGTTTTGACGTGTCGGTTCCTCTTCATGGCCGACTCCGACTTTGTTTTTTCTTATTTTGTGGATTCGACTGGTTTCACGCGGTTGTATGACCCGAAAAGTATTAGATCGCGCTAATCTGATCCGTAGTCCTGGCGAGAGCTGGGCAGGCAGTCCGCCAACCCCTTTGGTTCGCCTTAGGGGAAAGTGGGGCTGTTACAAGTGGTATCAGAGCCACGTCGCGTGGTCTCTGCGCGGAGTGAGACTGGGCCAAGTGGTGTTGTGGTCCTAATTTCATGGATATGTCTAAGTGCTCGTTTGAGCGTAAGTTATGAATCGGGCATGTGATAAGTGTACGAATCATTATCATGGGACTCGAGGAAGCTAGGTATGTATGCCGGGTAGGAATCCTTAATAAAGATGGTTTACTCTTGGGACCGGCCGGCTCGAGTTGTGAATTATCTTAGATGGGATTCTTGCGCCCGGATACGAAAGATATGAGGGCCTAGGTTAGAAAGGATTTGGTGAACTAGAAAGGCTATTCCTCGGTGGATTGTCTATGTTTGTACTTGACTTAACTGGCTGTATATATGTGTGTGGCTTAATTTTGACCGACTTGTATATATATGTTGTGATCATGTTTGCAATGTATAAATGTGTGTTAATGTGAAAGTTTTGCGTATTACTTACATGCTTTGATACTGCTTTGGTTTAGCATTCTTGCCTAGACCGAGTGAAATTTATGGAAGGAACACGAAGTGGTCGGGGACGTGGGCGCGGAACTAGACAACCCACGCCGGTTAGGGAAACGGGGGAAACCTCTACTGGACCCAATTTGGAACCGCAAGTAAACCCTAATGTGCAAATAGCTGCTGCTATGCAGCAAATGACAGACCTGCTAGCACAAGTAGTGCAGCAACAAGCCCAGAACCCAAACATTAACCCTGGAAACCCCGGAAACCCTGGCCATCATATCGAGAACGAAGATAGAGCTCTCGAACGTTTTCAAAAGTTCGCTCCGCCAAAGTTTGTTGGGGGACCTGACCCAGACGTTGCCGAAAGATGGCTTGAAAAGATGGTGGATATATTTGCAGCCCTACACTACCCTGACGAACGGCAGGTGACTTTTGCCGTGTTCCAGCTTGAGGGGGCAGCCCGTTCCTGGTGGAACGTAATTCGGCAGAAGTGGGAACGAGAACAGACACCTAGGACTTGGGTGAACTTCATCAGAGAGTTCAATGCGAAGTTTTTCCCTCCTCTAGTTCAGGAGAGGAAGGAAGACGAGTTCATTCGACTCCGCCAAGGAGCTCAGACTGTGGCGGAATATGAGAGTCAATTCACCCGCCTATCCAAATTTGCGCCCGAACTCATCATGACCGAGCAGCGGCGAATAAGGCGTTTTATCCAGGGCTTAAACGTAGAAATTCAAAAAGATCTGGCTGTAGCCCAACTTAATGCCTTCAGTGATGCGGTGGAAAAAGCCCAGCGCGTTGAAACTGCAGGGTTACAAGTTAGAAACTTCCAAGCAAGAAAAAGGGGTTTTCCGGGGAGCAGCTCAGAACAAGCGGATAATAGTACAATTTCTAAGGTTCGCAAGGGAAACGGGGAAGTACGGCAACCAGGGGTGTCGCGTGATGTCCCTCAGGGAGGACGGGTCTCTGCTACACGTGGTCCCTGTGGGTATTGCGGAGGACCAAGTCATACGGAAACAAATTGCTGGAAGAAAGAAGGAAAATGCTTGCGCTGTGGAAGCGCTGAACATCGGATTGCTAACTGTCCAGCTCGCCTGCGCGAGCGGAGAGGGACTCTGCCACCAACCAAGCCTAATTCTCAACAACCCGCCAAGAGCAACCCTGGACAGACGAAAGGAGAAGGGACGGGATCGAAGGCACCAGCTCGAGTATATTCTCTAGAGCAGCATCAGGTCCCTGACTCGTCTGAGGATGGAGAAGGTATGGTCCGTTGGGTACTTTAGATTTGATAGAGTCCGTTGATAAGAAAATTTCGAGAGCGAAATTTCTTTAAGGGGGAGAGAGTGTGAGAACCCGTAAATTCCCTAATAATTTTCTAGGGTTTATTTCCTTTAATGGCATGTTTTCCGCATTTTCTGGTTTAGGAAAATTCTCCTGATACATTTTATGAGTAATTATAGTTTTTATATGAATTTTCTAGTATTGGAGAGTTTTTGAAAAATTAAGGATAGATAACGGACGTGGGACCCACTAGTGCGATAAGTTCGGAAAAATTCGGCCAATAAGTTTAAGTTTCGGATACTGGTTGAAATTTACCGGGTGTTATGAGATAATTGAAGGTTGAGATGTGGATGAGAGTGGAGAGAGACAAAGTGATAAAGATGCATTAAATAGGGTGACATGTGTCACCATTTGATTAAACCTTGTTTTGACTTTTATTCAACCATTTTCCAAATTCTAAATAAAACCAAAAAAAATTGACTAAATATCTTCCATTTCTCTCATAGCTTGGCCGACTTTCTCTCTCTCAAAACAAGGAAGAAACTCTTCAAGTTTTGCTTCCATTTTGCTCCAAATCATCAAAACCAACCATTGGAACTTGTTTCTACTCCATAAAATCCTATCTTCTAGTGCTAGTAAGGGTTGTGGTGAAGTTTGTTTGAAGGTCTAAGGTGCCCAACATCTTTCTCTCTCTTGATTTCTTGGTAAGTGATGCTTGAACACCATACTACACCTATTGATGCTTATGTTAGGCTTATTAGTGGTTAGAGTGCAGAAATTTCTGGTTTTTATCTTGGTTTGAAGTGATTTCATGAAGTTTTTCATTTATTGATGATTTTTCTGGTTTCATATGATCTTGATGGTGTGGTTGTTTTTGATGGTTGGTAATAAGGGGCTTTGGCTCTAGTAGGTGCATATGATAGAAAATTGCAATCAATTTTGGATTTGGAAGAATTTCTGGAAAACTAGGGTTCTTGGTTGAACATTCTGTCCGAAATTTTAGGTCATAGATAGAGGCCGAATTGGACTTTGCTCAAAACATGAAAGTTGTAGGTATTGATGAGTGTGAAGTGCCTGCAAAATTTCAGGGCATTTGGAGTAGTGTAGAGTGAGTTATGCCGGTTTTACTGTTGCTGTTCTGGGTGAACAGAATGTGCGATCTGCGATAGTAATTGTCTGTTTTTGACTGGAATTGGTTTGGATTTGGTTGTTGGTGTCTTCTGATGAAATGTAGCTGGATGTCTTAGCTAACTTATGCCTTTGGAATTTCGGCATTTGGACTTGTATGGACTGAGATATACCGATTACAGTTTTCTGTGTTTTGCAAACCTGTTTTGGTAATTCTGGTATAGTATTTGGCATTTTCGAACTAGTTAAACTAGGAACTGGATTGAGTGACCTTCTACATTGTTGTAGCCCTGTTTCATAGCTTCGAAACGGTGGGTCTTACACCCCCATCCGATAACCGTAGAGAATTTTACACCATTACCGCATAATAAGGGCAAAACAGTTTTTCTATTCGGGGCCAAGACTAATGCTATTTCTAATTTCTGGTTTGCTATCATGCTTATTTATGCATATGAGACCCTATTGGGGTTGTGTTCAGCATTGTTTTATGACTCCTCGTCGAGTCTCTTTTAGGGCTTGCTTTCATTTCGGTTGTTTCCTAGTTAACTTTTGTACTTGTACCACTTTGAGCCTAGTGAACGGCTTTTGGGAAATGAGATGACTTTTGTGTGAAATGTTGGGACTGATTTGAGGATATAATGAAGCCTTAATGGCTGGAAAAGTAAGAAATTTAGGGGAAGTGCTGCCCAATTTTCTAGGCCGTTTGGTTTCTTTAAGTTGGATTGGCCTTTTTGTGGAAATGAAAGGCTTTTGGGTTGTTTGTGCCTAAGTCTTCATACTAACTTTTCGTTTTCAAGAAAATCATGTTTTTGTACCCTTGCATTAGTATGTCTCACTTGTGCATTCCGTTTATTCGATTTTAGATATGAAACCTTCAATTGGTTTATTTTGATTATTTTAGGGTTTCTTGGCGATTAAGGCCAATCTGAAGTGAAACTTTTTGAAGTTGAATTGGTGAGTGTACCACTCCCCTTCATTGCTGTTTAACTTGATTTCTGCTCTGTAATTTGTTAAATTTGTTTGAGACGAGGGTGTACTTTATCACACTCGTTCTTTTATCTGTTCATATGCCAATTTTGAGTGCCTATCTGAATTTGCCATCTGAATCTGCTATCTGAATCTGCTATTCTGTATCTGTATCTGAATCTGTTATCTGTATCTGCATCTGTTCGGATTTCTATGACTTATGAGCTCAATCCTGTGGCTAAGTTATTCGAGTCGGGCCGGCAAGGGCCTGGACGATTAGATAACGAACCACGGTAGTCTGTTCGGGGATTTTTGGGTATTGAGACCCTTGATTCCGGTATACTCGAGTATTACCATTTCTGTTCGGTTACGGTGAGCGGGCCCGGTAAAGGGGTGTTTGGTGGACGGAATTCGGTGTAAAGAGGGGTCTACGGACGCGTTGGTTCTATATGCGTTGACGGAGAGTCAACCGGTTTGGATCAAGTACTGCACTGGAAATTTGGCTCCTGAGAGCCACCCGTATCCTTCTGATTTGACTCATTAGTTCCTTTGCTTTACATCTGACATGTGTATCTGATTTGTTAAATGTGAAATGCCATGACTTTATTGCTATCTGTTTGGTACATCATTGAGCGCAAGCTCACCCCGTTCTGTTCCTTTTGTTTTCCTTACAGGAAAAATAAATACTTTTGGACTGGATTTGATAATCGGTTGCCGACTTGAGCTAGTTGGACATATCTTTTGTATAGCTCATGTATTAAAACCCTAAATGTACTTTTGGTCCGTTTCTCTTTTGGATTTGGCAAACCGTACATGTATCCGCTTTTGAATCACTTTGGTATGCCCCTTTTGGGATGTATATGCTAACTTGTGAGATGTAAATATTTGCTTGACGTTTGGTTGGGTTTTGACGTGTCGGTTCCTCTTCATGGCCGACTCCGACTTTGTTTTTTCTTATTTTGTGGATTCGACTGGTTTCACGCGGTTGTATGACCCGAAAAGTATTAGATCGCGCTAATCTGATCCGTAGTCCTGGCGAGAGCTGGGCAGGCAGTCCGCCAACCCCTTTGGTTCGCCTTAGGGGAAAGTGGGGCTGTTACAACCAATAGCTCTCTCTCTCTTGTTTTAAGGTAAGCTGTGAAGAACCACCCTCCTCCTTTAATTGATGCTTAAATCATGCTTAGTGGTAGTAGAAGATGCAAGTTTATGGATTAATTCTTGATTTGTGGTTGAAATGATCAAGTTTTATTATTTTTGGGGATTTTTCTGTTTTAAAATAAGCATGATTGTGTGGCTATCTATGATGATTGGAAATGGTCTATAATGACTTAAGGAGGTGGGAAAAGTGATTAATTGCAACCAATTTCTGGTTTGGAAGAAATTTCAGAAAACTAGGGTTCTTGAGGGAGCATTCTGTCTGAAATTTTAGGTCCTAGATAGAGGCCGAATTGGCCTTGGCTTAAAACATGAAAGTTGTAGGGAATGACATTTTATAGGTGCCTACAAAAGTTCAGGTCAATCGGAGTAGTGTAGAATGAGATAAGTCGAAATTACTATTGCTGTTCTGGTTTTACCCGAATTGGAGAATTGCGCCTGTAATTGGTTGTTTTGGCTGGAATTGCTTCCGAATTAGTTGTTGAGGCCTTCTGATGAAATTCATCCCTGTTTCTTAGCTTTCAGCTGGTTTTGGAATTTCTGGATTTGGACTTGTAGAGCCTGAGTTATGATGTTTCCGCTAGAATGCGTTTTGGTGAATCTGTTTTACATTTTTGATGTAGTATCTTGCATTTTTTACCTGTTTACACTCAAACCTGGGTTGAGTGACCTTCTGTGATGTTGTAGCCCTGTCTTTTAGCTTCGAGATGGTGGGTCTTCTACCCTCATCCGATAATCATAGTGAAATTGGTGCCATTACCGCAAAATGAGGACAAAAACTGTTTTTTCAGGGCCAAAGTTAATTGCATTTCCGAATTTTCTGGTTTCCTTTAATGTTTGTGTATGCTTAGGGAACCCTGTTTTGGTAGTATATAGAATTGGTTTATGACTTGTAATCGAGTCTTATTGTGTTCATTTGAATAGTTTAGGGCTTGACTTTCATATTCGGTTATTTCCTAGCTAAATTTTGTACTTGAATGCCATTAAGCCTAGTGAACGGCTTTTGGGAATGAGATTATTTTTGTACGAGATGTTGGGACTGATTTGAGGAAATAATGAAGCCGTGATGGCTGGAAAATAGGTAAACACAAGGGATATGCTGCCGAAATTTTACTTGAAGGCTAGTTGGATTTACTTGTGTTTTGAGCGAAGGGCTTTTGGGTTGTTTGAGCCTAGGTCTTCATGTTATCTTTTCGTTCCAAAAATCATGTTTTGCACCTTGCTTTAGTAATTATTTGGCGAGGCATACGACTGGTAGTCGAGCCTCACATGTGCATTCTGTATACTCAATTTTGAAAGTGGAACCTTCAATTGTTTTCCTTGGATTATTTTAGGGTTTATTGGTGATTAAAGCTCTCTTTTGGGAGGTATCTGCACTGACCCTGGTGAGTGTACTACTCACTTGTGTGTTACTATATGGCTTTGAATGTAACTTGCTTGAAGTGAATTGAATGTGACTTGATTGCAGTGAAAGTGTACTTTATCACTCTCACTTATATGCCTTATATCATTGTTGTCATGTTATTGTAATGTTACATGAAATGTTACATGAAATGAAAGTACTCGACTTGGTGTCGATTGGGCGAGTATCCAACGACTACAAATGTTATCAATGAGCTCAACCCCATTGGTAGTTGATTGAATCGAGCCGGTGAGGGCTTGGTCGTGCCAATTAATGAACCTTGGGTAAAGTTATATGGAATCTTGTAGTATGCGAGACTCTCGATTCCGGTATACTCGAGTAATACCAAAGTGCAAGTGTTTGAAGTTCGGGCCCGGTAGGGGGATGTTAGGTCGAAGGAGTGGAGGTAAAGTGGAGTTTACGGTTGGTTACTTTTTAACATTGACGGAGGGTCAATGACGTCCGATCAAGAAATGCAAACGAGGAAAGGGCTCTTGAGAGCCATCTGTATCCTTTTATCACCATATTTGAAGTGTGCCTTTGCTTATTTTACTAAATTGAATGAAAGCTTGATGCTTATATGCACTTGGGTGCGTAACTGATAGTATCTCACTGGGCAATTAGCTCACACCATTCTTTTGTTTTCCTTACAGGAATATGACTATTTTTGGAATGAATCTTGATAGATGGTTACCGAATGAACTAGATGTATATTTCTTTTGTATTGTATATGAAGGGAAACCCTAAATGTATCTTTAGGGCCGATTTCACTTTCAATCTGGCAAACCGTGTATATATTCACTTTTGAAAACTTTTGTATGCTGCTTTGGGTTGTAATTGCTCAAATTCCATATGTGAATGTTACTTGATAGTTGGTTGGGTTCTGACGGGTCGGTCACTATTCATGGCCGACTCCGAATTTCATTTTTTTATTTTGGGTTATTTTGCCCTTTTGCCTTGTTTACGCGCGTTATAAGTTCCGGAACAAAATAGATCGCTCTAAACTGCACCGTTAGTCCTGGCGAGAGCTGGGCAGGCAGTCCGCTAACCTCTTTGGTTCGCCTTAGGGGAAGGTGGGGCTGTCACAGGTGGTATCAGAGCCACTTCGCGTGGTCTCTGCGTGGAGTGAGCTTGGGCCAAGTGGTGTTATGGTCCTGATTTCATGGATATGTCTAAGTGCTCGTTTGAGCGTAAGTTATGAATGGGGCATGTTATAAGTGTAAAAATCTTTATTATGGAACTTGAGGATGACAGATAAGTATGTCGGGTAGGAATCTTTAGTATGGATGATTTACGCTTGGGACCGGCCGGCTCGAGTTGTGAATTATCTTAAATGGGATTCTTGCGCCCGGATACGAAAGAGATGAGAGTCTAGGTTAGAAAGAATTGGGCGACCTAGAAATTGCGATTCTATGGATGACTTTGTCTGTACCTGACTGACTGTTCTGTATACATGTTGATCCTGTTATGTGTTCTCTGTATATGTGTTATGTGTTTAAATGCTCGACGAGGGAGTTGAGTAGGTAATTGTTCTTGTTTACTTGTTCCTGTTTAGTGCTGCGAAGGAGGGGTTAGGTGCCCTTTAACAGTATATTTATTTTGTGACCTAGATCGACTTAGATTGTATGGAAGGCACACGTAGTGGACGGGGGCGTGGGCACGGGAATAGGCAACCTACGCCAGACCGGGGTGCTGGGGAAACATCCTCTGGACCCCATCTTGAACCGAGAGTTGATCCCAATGTACAGATAGCTACCGCTATGCAGCAAATGACAAACTTGCTGGCACAAGTGGTGTAGCAACAAGGCCAGAATCCAAATCCTAATCCAGGAAACCCTGGCAATCATGTTGAGAGCGAAGACAGAGCTCTTGAACGATTTCAAAAGTTTGCTCCACCCAAGTTCATTGGGGGACCCGATCCGGATGTTGCCGAAAGGTGGCTCGAAAAGATGGTCGTTATTTTCGCCGCCCTGCACTATACCGAAGAACGCCAGGTGACTTTTGCCGTTTTCCAGCTGGAAGAGGCGGCCCGCTCCTAGTGGAATGTCATTCGGCAAAAATGGGAGCGGGAACAAACGCCCAGGATTTGGGTAAATTTTATGAGGGAGTTTAATGCGAAATTCTTCCCTCCTCTGGTTCAGGAGAGGAAGGAAGATGAGTTCATCCGACTCCGCCAAGGAGTTCAATCGGTGGCGGAATACGAGAGCCAGTTCACCCGCCTGTCCAAATTTGCGCCTGAGTTGATTGTGACGGAGCAACGACTAATTAGGCGTTTTATCCAGGGCCTAAACGTGGAGATTCAGAAGGACCTCGCAGTGGTTCAAATTAATGCTTTTAGCGAGGCCGTTGAGAAGGCCCAACGAGTAGAGAGTGCCAGATTACAAGTAAGAAATTTCTAGGCGAAAAAGCGAGGATTTCCTGGAAATAGTTCGGGGCAGGGGGATGAGAGTACCCCTTCCAAGTTTGGGCGAGGAATTGGAGAAGAAAGGGTACCGGGAGTGTCACGAGAGAGCCCGTCGCGAGGCGGCCAAGTGGGGAGAGGCCAGAGAGGAGGCTCGGCTTCTGCAACACACGGACCTTGCGGGTATTGCGGAAAGCCAAACCACTCGGAGGACAATTGCTGGAAGAAGGAGGGAAAATGTTTGCGCTGTGGAAGTGCAAACCATCAGCTCGCTACTTGTCCAGTCCTATCACGAGATGGAAAGGGGAAGCAGCAAGCGACAAAGACTAACTCCGAATTGGCCAAGGAGGAAGGGACTAAATCTAAGGTGGCAGCTCGAGTGTATTTACTGGAGCCACAACAAGTCCCCGATTCTCCTGAGATTGAGGAAGGTACGATTGCGGTATTTCTGCAGAAATATTAGTAGATCCCGGCGTTACTCATCCATTTGTCAATCCCAATTTTAATGGACGAAATAAATACCACGCCTGCTTGCCTACCCTATGACCTGAAAGTAGTATTCCTATGGGGAATCATCGTTTGAGCATTGGTATGGTTTGTAAGAATCGCAGAGTTTGGGTAGGAGAGAGAATAGTATTCACGCAGAAAAAAATCATGGGATAGAAGAGGCTACCTGAGAGGTGAAAAAGGAATACCCTGAACTAGTTGTGAACCAAGGTGAGAAATTTTGAGGACGAAATTCTTTTAAGGGGGAGAGAGTGTGAGAACCCGTAATTTTCATTTTCTAGATTTCTCGTATTTTTATGGCTTGTTTTCTGCATTTTCGTGATTAAAAAAATTTCTAGATAATTTTAAGGAGCAGATATAATTTTTAGATGCTTTTTCTAGTATCGAATGGATTTTGAGAAATTAAGAGCGTATACCGGACGTGGGACCCACTAGTGCTAAAAGTTCGGAAAAATTCGACCAACTAGGTTAAGTTTTGGATACTGGAGTTAATTTATCGGGTGTTAAGAGATAAGTAGAGGTTGCAATTTGGATTGATATGAGAGAGACAAGTTAGGTAGGTATTTAATAAAAGGTGACAAGTGTCACTTGGCTATTGGTTGGACCATTTGACTACTATTGCATGTCTTACCAATTGACTTAAATATCTTAAAAATTCACCAAAAATCCCTCATTCTTCTCTTCCTCTTGGCCGAATCTCTTAAGCAAGGAAAGGAAAGAAAACTCTTCAAGAATTTGGCTTCCATCTTGCTTCAATCAACTTACTCAACCATCCAACCTTGATTTTGCTCCATAAAACCACTTAAGGAAGTGTTGGTGAGTTGTTGTGTGGAATTATTTGGAAAGCTAAGGTGACCAATAGCTCTCTCTCTCTTGTTTTAAGGTAAGCTGTGAAGAACCACCCTCCTCCTTTAATTGATGCTTAAATCATGCTTAGTGGTAGTAGAAGATGCAAGTTTATGGATTAATTCTTGATTTGTGGTTGAAATGATCAAGTTTTATTATTTTTGGGGATTTTTCTGTTTTAAAATAAGCATGATTGTGTGGCTATCTATGATGATTGGAAATGGTCTATAATGACTTAAGGAGGTGGGAAAAGTGATTAATTGCAACCAATTTCTGGTTTGGAAGAAATTTCAGAAAACTAGGGTTCTTGAGGGAGCATTCTGTCCGAAATTTTAGGTCCTAGATAGAGGCCAAATTTGTGACGACCCCACTTCTCCCAAGGGCGAACCCAAGGGTATCGGCGGGCCGCCTGCCTAGCTCGCGCCAGGACTCAAAACTTAAAGTTCGAAAGAGCACTAAATACAATATATACAATCCCAAAAGAGTTATAATTACATTCTCCAAAAGTATCGAGTCAAACCACCAAAACAAAAACAAACATCCTAACTGTTCAACTATTACAAGCCAAACTAACTATACTAGTATACGAGCCAAAAGTCCCCGCGTCAGCCCCTGCTAAGGAAAACAAAAGGAATGGGGTAAGTTATATGCTTAGTAAGTAAACAGGGGCGAAAGCATAAATTTCACGTAACAGTTACACAATAAGAGTAAAGCAAAAGCAGAAAAGTAACATCACATAATAAGGATACAGGTGGCTCCAAAGCCAAGTCGTTGCCATGCGTGACCTCCTGTCGACACTCCGTCGACCATACATAAGGTCCGTAGAACTCCACTTGTACACCCACCGAACACCTTATCACTCTCACTGGCCAGTCACCTCACAAACTTGCCCAGGCGAACGAAATCACAAACTTGAGCTTGAGTCACAAGCTCGGGTCACAAAATTGGTTCACATACTCAGCGAACCGGGTTCACAAACTTGGTGACCTCAAACCAAGTTGGACTGACTTCGACCAAGCCCTAACCGGCTCGAATAGTCCATCTAGGTATTGAGTTCAACCTCAAACTCACAAAATTCACAAAATTATTCAAAAGTCACCCTGAGCCACCAGCTCAAGGGTTTTAGTTCCAAAATTGCTCATATACATAAGCCATGTACAAATATGTGTGCAAATTAGGGTTTAGAGCGAGTGCGACAAAGTACACCCTCGTCTAAGTACCCTCTTCATACATATCGAAACACATAAGCAACTAACATACAAAAGCGGCCTGAATACTTACTCAAAAGACAAAAGTAGTACAAAAGCGGAAATCACTTCGTTTGTTGGCTAGTAGTGGGCCCCACCGGCTCCACCTAGTTCACCACCGTCTGAAATCGAAGATTGTGTCACAATATATCACAAACGGCTACTAACATACGTAAAACAAGCAAAACGGCAAAATTGGCACGCGCAAGTGCGAAAACGGCAAAAAGGGGCACACGCGCGCGCGCGGAACGGCAAACGGGACGGCCAAATCTGCCATCTCAAACCGTTTTGGTCGAAAGTTAGGCTAGGGGTATCGGATCAAGGTGAGCAAGACACCGTTTCGAAGCTATGAGAAAGGGCTACAATTTTCGTGAAGACACCTTAACCTAGATCTGAATAGGTATAGGTCAAAAAGGCACGAAATAGTGCCAGCCGTTTCATGGCGGGTTACCAAACAGGCCCTGTTTACAAGGCCGTAACTCACGGCTCAAAAATCGAAATCAAGAAATTCCAGAGGTGTTAGAAAGCTGAGACGTAAGGCTAAAACTTTGATGTTTTGGCTAAGACCTGAATCCATTCAGAACAGAACGAAAATCGAGTGTCAAAATACCCGTCAGAACTGTCCAAATACAAGGCAGTTCTGACGATCGATATTGTTTTGATCATAACAGGGGCTACGGAACTCGGATTTCGACGTACTTTATACCGTTTCGAAGCTGAGACCAAGATCTAAATTTCTTATGAAGGATTCGACACCCAGATCGTACGGGATCAAAACGGAAAAATGCACGGCAGAAACTGAAATTCAAAACGTACACAAACGGACGTCTAAAACAGGTCTGAGGGTTTTGTCTATAACTCAGAATACATTAATCCGTTTGACCTGCAATTTTACAGGTAGATTCAGCACTTAAAAAGCTACAACGTTGAAGAAGGCCACTTAACCCAGTTTCGAGTATAACTAGGTCAAAACTGTAAGATACTAAACCAGAATCGTAAAACAGGTGAACAAACCGCAACTTGGTACAAACAGCATAACTCAGCCTACTTAAGTCCAAATTCAGAAATTCCAAAGGCATACGAAAGCTTAGAAACAGGGATACATTTCATCAGAAGACTGGAACGACCAATTCTGAAGCAATCCTATCCAAAATCACCAATTACAAGTGCAGTTCTTACATTCGGACAAAACCAGAACAGCAAGGGTATTTTCGTCATTTCTCATGCTACGCTACTCCGATTGACCTGAAATTTTACAGGCACCTATAAAATGTCATTCCCTACAACTTTCATGTTTTAAGCCAAGGCCAATTCGGCCTCTATCTAGGACTAAAATTTTCGGACAGAATGAAGAACCAAGAAACCCCAATTTTCCAGATTTCATTCAAAACAGAAATTACTTGCAATCTTCCACTTTTTCCACCATCTAGCATCATTACATACCATTTCCAACCATCATATATAGCCACACAATCATGCTTATATTAAAACAGAAAAAATCCCAATAAATATAAAACTTCACTAAATCATCCACAAATCAAGATATAAGCCATAATTTTTCATCTCTTAACACCACTAAGCATGAATTAAGCTTCATTAGGTGAAGGAGAGAGTTCATTCATTACTCACCTAGTAAAACAAGAGAGAGGGAGTTGCTTGTCACCTTAGCTTCCACAAACACTTCACCAATCAACTTACTAATACCAAATGAAGAGGTTTTATGGAAGGAATTCAAGATTAACTGGTTAGTTTATGAGATTGAGCAAGATTAGGACAAGGAATTGAGAGAGATTTTTCTTTCTTCCTTTGGAGAGAATTTCGGCCAAGAGAGAGAAAAGAATGAGGAAGATTAAGCTTCATTTGTCTTATAAGAAGGTTGGAAAAAATAAGAATTAATTCTAGCCACAAGTTTGGTTAACACTTGGTTGAATCACAACCACACAATTTTCTCTCTCTTGTTGCATTTTGAACCACTAATTTTCGGCCAATAAGAAGCTAAGAGGGGGAAGATATTTTGTTCTATTAGTGAGAAACTTGTATAGCAAGTAAGTGGTGGTCAAATGGTGCGTTCAATCGGTAATGCGCGGGACCCGCCGGTTCGCGCCGTTTTTTTTTAAAACACACGTACTAGGGTTTTTACTTCCTATTCACTAACCTTATCTTATTGCTCCTAATCACATACTATTTCTCACTTAAAAGTCACTTTTAATCACCAAATTTGATCCTTTTTCCGTACCAAAATTTCATCCGGCGAAAATTACAAAAACCCTAATTTTGCTCCAAACCTGAAACCGAAGAGTGAAACCCTACTTTCTAGGCTCACTTGCACTTATTATGGAATAACTGGATAGTAGGGTTTTAAATCTTAATCCCTACATAGGGTTTTCGAAATACTCCCAAAACCAAACGTTACCGCCCAATTAATGAATATATCAACGTAGAACGAACTGGGGCCTCACAAAATTGGCCTTGGCTTAAAACATGAAAGTTGTAGGTAATGACATTTTATAGGTGCCTACAAAATTGGATAGTCTGGATAATAAGTATATGTCGTGTTCCGAATTATAGACTTGTACACTAGATGGCCTCCGGTACTCGAGGTGGAGGTAGAGGGCGAGGACGAGACCCTGAAATGGAACATGAACAAGAGCCAGACCAAGTAGCTACAGCCATCCAGCGAATGGCTGACTTGATGGAGCGTATGATTGACCAACAGGCTCAGGGCCATGGGAATGCTGTTGGAAACCCTGGACATAATCCGGGACATAATCATGAAGGCGAGGACCGTGCCTTAGAACGGTTCCAAAAGTTTGCACCTCCCAAGTTCATAGGAGGACCTAATCCTGATTTAGCAGAAACCTGGATGGACCGTATGCTCGATATATTTGCCGCACTTAGGTATTCGGAAGAGCGGCAGATATCTTTTGCTGTGTTCCAGTTCGAAGGAGCCGCTCGAGCCTGGTGGAACGTGATTAAAACTAAGTGGGAGCGCGAACAAACCCCCTGGACCTGGATCAATTTTACCCGAGAATTTAATGAGAAGTATTTGCCGCCCATCGTGCAAGAGAAACGGGAAGATGATTTTATCCGCCTGCGTCAAGGTGTCGGTGGGTGCACAAGTGAAGTTCTACGGACCATTGAGTGTGGTCGACGGAGTGTCGGCAGGAGATCACGCATGGCATATGAATTGGCTTTGGAGCCACCTGTATCCTTATTATATGATGTTGTTCTTTTCTGCTTTTGCTTTACTCTTATTGTGTAATTGTTGCTACGTGAATTTATGCTTTCGCCCCTGTTTACTTACTAAGCATATAGCTTACCCCTTTCCTTTTGTTTTCCTTAGCAGGGGCCGACGCGGGGACTTTTGGCTCGTATGCTAGTATAGTTAGATTGGCTTGTAATAGTTGAACAGTTAGGATGTTTGTTTTTGTTTTGGTGGTTTGTATAAGGACCCTTCTTAGGGTCTATCTTCTGCTGGTTGTGGTTATAGTGTATTAGAGTGGTTTGACTCGAGACTTTTGAAGATGTAAATATAACTCTTGGGATTGTATATATTGTATATAGCGCACTTTCAATTTTATCTAGAGGTGGGGCCGTCACAAGTAGTATACTCACCAATCAATTAAGTGTTATTTCATGCACTTCCGTCAGGAGAATGTCGTGAACCACCGTCACGCCCTAGAACACGTAAGCAAGTACAATTGAGACTCGATAACGAGTCATAAAGCAATGCCAATCACAACCCCAATAGGGTTTATATGCATAAATAAACATCATTGGTAACCAGAAATTAAGAAATGGCTTTAGCTTAAGCCTTAACAAAGAAACCGTATTTGACCTCAATATGCGGTAATGGCACCAAATTCACTCCGGTTATCGGATGGGGGTGTAAGACCCACCGTTTCGAAGCTAAGAAACAGGGCTACAACAATGTAGAAGGCCACTCAGTCCAAATCCTAGCACAACTAGGTCAAATATGCAAAATACGAAACCAGAATTACCAAAACAGGTTTGCAAATCACATAATGCTGTAATGAGTCCAACTCAGTCTATACAAGTCCAAATGCATTGATTCCAAAGGCATAAGGTAGCTAAGACATCCCTCTATATTTCATCAGAAGACACCAATATCAAAATCCATAGTAATTCCAGTCAAAATAGCCAAATACAAACGCAGTTCTGCCATCCTGATCAACCCAGAACAGCCACAGTAAAATCGACATATCTCACTCTACACTAATCCAAATGACCTGAAATTTTACAGGCACCTCAAACACATCAATACCTACAACTTTCATGTTTTAAGCAAAGTCCAATTCGGTCTCTAACCCTATGATCCAAAACCGGACAGAATTAGGGGTTTTGAAACCCCAACTTTTCATTTTTCAATCCAAATTCTGAAGCATTCCCAACAAAATTAACCAATTACAGACACAACTATCAAATTCGGGTAAAACCAGTGCAGCAAGGGTAATTCCATTGTTTCTCAAGCTACGCTACTCCGATTGACCTGAAATTTTACAGGCATCTCTAAAATATCATTCCCTACAACTTTCATGTTTTAATCCAAAGCCAATTCGGCCTCTAACTATGTGCTACAGTGCCAGGCAGAATGAAGAACAATGAAACCCTAACTTTCTAATTTTCCTTTCAAAACAGAAATTTTCTGCAATTAACCACCCATTACACCTTCTAGCTCCCTTCCATATCATTTCCAATCATCATACATGGCCGCATAGTAATAATCATATGAAAACAGAAAAATCACCAATAATTATAAAACTTCACCAATTCAACCAAAAATCAAGAAATAACACCAAAAATCATCATTTCAACTACCACAAGTCACAAATTTAACTTCATTAGGTGGAGGAGAGGGGTTCCTTCACTACTCACCTAAGTAACCCAAGAAAAGAGACCACTTGGCACCTTAAGCTTCCAAACAACTTCACCAATCACCTCACAATCACTAAGTGGAGGGGTTTTATGGAGTAATTGCAAGATTAAATGGTTGGATTGTTGAACTTGAGCAAGATGGAAGAAAAAATCTTGGAGAGTTTTCTTTCTTTCTTTCTTGAGGGAGGGTCGGCCAAGCTTGCAGAAATTTAAGTGCTTTTTGGGTCAAAATTGAGTATTAGTAAAGGTAAGAAATAATGGTCAAAGTCCAAACTCGAATGAAAAATCGACACGTGGCACCTTTTAAGTTTAACACTTATCCTTTTGTCTCTCCAATACTAATCCATATTGGTAACTTCTTGTAGACACCAAAATTTTGACTTTATTATTAGTTTTATTTATATTTATTTTAGGTTGGTTTTACTAATCTCATTTTTAGACATTTTAGCAAAAAAAAAAGGGAAAAATCATGAAAAAGAGGGAAAAAGAAAAATCATAAAAAAAAAGAGATGGCCGCGGCATGCAAGCTGCATATTTTTGCAGCTTGCAAAGGACGATCACATATGCCCATCGGATGGCTGGATTTTGCAGGTGAGAAAACCTTTCATCTTCACCATTCGGGTGAGGGTTTATGGATTAGGGAGTCCCATATAAGTAGGAAAAGAAAGGCAGCCGCAGGGGGGAGTTTTTTGGAGTTGACGGATAAGGAAAACTGAGAAGCGAGAAAGTGAAAGAAAAACAGAGAAAATGGACTGAGGGGAAAGCTAAGGGGAAGAAACAGAGGGGTTTTGACGGAAGAAAAAGGAAAACAGGGGAGCTTTGTCTGGCGGGCGGCGCAACAAGGAGGTTGGAACAGAAAACTATCGAGCTACAGAGGAGCCAAGGGTTGAGAAACCAAGAGAGGCTGGCGGGCGGCTGATTAGGAGGAAGAAGGAGAGCATACAGAGAAGAGAGAGGTGGCGGCTGCAAAATCTGGAAAACGGCAAAAGAAAGAAACAGAGGTGGAGGAACGGCAAAGCAAAAAGGAAAAGACTGGGGTCTTTGGGGGCTGAGTAAAAAAAAACAGAAAAAGGAAAGCTACGGGGGACTTGGGGGGATGACGGCTGGGTTGATGAACGGCTGGAAAAACAGAGGGGCAGGAAAGAGGGAAAACTGAGAGGGATGAGACAGAGGGCATCGAAGGTTATGGGGGTGGCTAGGGATTGAAGAAGAGAGCAAACGAGAGGGGTTTCGGTCAGCTGAAGCGAAGAAAGCCACCGGAACTGATAATCCCCGCGCCATCTGGGTCTTCATCAGGGAAGCCCGAGCACTGTAAGTTTCATCAAACACCTACTCTTGAAATCTTCAAGCATGTATTTCGTGACCTGGCCTGGGGAAGATTTATTGTTTTGCTACCTACATTCCGCCGCTATTTCGTTTCATGTTCATCAAAAATTGTTGCTTCATTTGTGAGTAAAAAGGCCAAATCTTGTACTTAGGTTATGTTAAGAGTGGTGATTTGTAGATCTATATGATTTTGGTTGACAAACAATGAGTTTGTTGGTTTCCTTTCGTGAGGAATCTGCATGGGCTTTAGCTGCAAATTTGTAGCAGAGATTGGCCGAAGGCTTTTCATGAATTTGTACGAAAGTTTTTCCAGATTTTTGCATGATAATCTTTCTCAGTTTTTTTCTGTTTGTTGGGATGGTGGTGTTTATGTAATTGGTCGCTTAGTCTAAAATTGTAATGTGGGCATGCTCACCGTGAGTGTCATTTCGCCTCTGCTGCAATTTTACATTCAGTTGCATTTTAAAGCTACTGATGCTTATAGTTTTTTTTTCTGATGCATGAAGTATCGGTTGCCTCCTACTGCTCTGTGCCTTGGATCATTTTATTGCCTTAATCTAACCCGTGAAGTTTTTTATTATTGATATGCTGTTAAGATGAGAGTTTGGAACTCTTGTTTGAATGAAAAAACTGCATTTCTTTGTCATATTTTGCTGCTTTGCTTTTGTCCTGTAACAGCCCACGAGATTGAATTTCCTCACTTTGTTTGCATGCTCAATCTTATGTTAGTGATGGTTGTAGAGGGATTGATGAGGTTTGGGTTTTGTTTATAGCATTGGATGTCTTTCTGGTTTGATAACAAGCTGTGCATTTTCAGCAGAGATGATAGAAGCAAAAATTGCTTCAGTTGGCCGAGATCTTTGCATTGCATGCATGAAACAACTTTCAGATTTAGCACTTTGACCCCTCAAGTTTCCCCTTATGCTGCTATGACCCAATAAATTGAATAATCTCCTCAATTTGGTCCTTGGTAGTTTTAATTTCGCAACTTCATTGTTTGTTTGCTTCAATTAACTACCATGCTTTGTTTCAATTGCGCTTAAGTCATGACTTTAGGGACTTTATGATCAAGTGAGCTTTGTTTTGCACATTTCTTTTAATTTTTCCTAAATAAAGTGGTACCTTGACCTTTTTATTGTTTTGAAGCCATTTTTACTTCATTTGATTACCATCGAGGGGGAGGTATAATTTCTTTTATCTTTTTTTGTCTCTCCTATGTGAACCAACGTGCTACGTGAGAAATACATGTCTACTTTGCTTTCCTAGCCTTTCTTTAATTTCTTTTATTTATGTCATTTACTTTTGCTTTTTATTTAAGTTATTCTTTATGGGGTATGTGTACACCTCTTGGCTTGTAATAGTTAGGGATTTAATTATTTTATTCCTTTTCCCTTTTTTAGATTGTAGTAGGGTCTCCCTAATGTAATAGATAGGGCTTGGAGGAGCATTCAATGAAGACCTATCGAAGTCATGTGCCTAGCTAGCAAATGTAATAGTTAGGGCTTTAATTGTCTTATGTGTCTTGCATGCTTAGTTACTACGTGTTAATTTGCTTTGTTAGGGCCTTGCATCTAGTCGAGCATGCTAAATGTTATGTGCTATGTGTTTATAAGTGTTTGGCATGTCTACTCGCTTTTCATAGCCTGAATGAATGTGATGGATGAATGTACGTTTCCACTAGTCCAACGCTAGTCGGAATTCATAGAATGGGCTAGTCCAACGCTAGACCCTTAGGGATTTCCCCTCGTTAGTACATGTTTGCATGTTCATTACATGTCATGCATTCTTTTTAGTTTTATCATTTTGCATGCCCCTCGAACCCCTTTTCCCTCCATTTTAGGATTTTTGCATTTCATGCTAGCTATAGGGTTCATTTGCTTGAGAGTCCCCTTAAATATGGGATATAGACGAGTGTGGCTTTTTCTAAGCCTTAGCACGCTTGTATTCCCTCTATAAAAGGGCAAATTGAGTCACGATTTAGGTCTCCCCGTACCCAATATGCATGAATTCCCTAGGCTCATGCATTTTTAAATCCACTCTACCATTTTATACCCTCATCACACTTTCATTTTTCCTCCCATTTTGCACATGTGCACCTTTATGTTTCTTCACTTGCACACGAACACTTTTATCATCACTTGCACACATGCACTTCATATTATCATTTCACATACCGTACCTTGCCCACTCACGTGCACATTTTCATTTACATATTTATTGTCTTTTATTACTTTTTCAAACTCATATCTTCACATTGCATACATGCATTCCATTCATTTGCATCCCACTCGCATTATTCGTGACTTCTTCAAAGGATCGTTATTGGGCTTCACAATTAATGTGATTGGCACCACTCAACCTTTGAAGAGAAATTTCCCCCAATACCCCTAGGTCTAGGGTTTGCATTCACGTAGTGCATCCAAATGTAATAAATTCTTTGGTTAAAACAAGAAAATCTTTGATTAAATCATGCAACTAGCCTTGGCTAGGTCAAATGGGTGCCTTGGATTTTATCCTTGCCTTCCCCTTTGTCAAATGTGACTCCCGAACTTTTTTTCTTTGGTTTACGTGGACTAGGAGTCGTTTAAAAGGGGTTTCTTACTATTTTTTCCTATTTTTTCTTTAAAAATTCATTTTTAGGTGACTTGGTACACCTTAACTCATTACCAAGTGGCGACTCCAATTTTTTATTTCAAAAAACCCTTTTTAAACTATAATTTTGGGTCAAATCGTCGCATTCTCAAATCCCCATTTAGACCCACTTTTCTTTTAAATCACAATTCATTTTCCAATCACAAATTGAATAAAAAAAATACATTTTTTAAACCATTTATTTATTTATTCAAAAAATGGGGCGCGACAGTTGGCGACTCCACTGGGGACATTTGAGAGTCCGAGCAAATTTGATTTAATCAACCTTTTTCTTCTTTTAACCTTTTCATATATCACATTTGGGTGTTTTAGGGTTGCATTTTTTCCTTTTTTAGGATTTTGCATTTCACGCGTCTCAAACTACTCCCTCGCTCACGAATGTATGATTGGTTGATTGGATGTATGTTTACTTGTTTATCTCGCGCTTGCATTGCATTTGGGTGGGAGGATATTACCCTAGAGCCTCGCGTTGGTTCTCGATCCCTCCCCTCCAAACGAGCACTAGCATACGTGCATACGCTTTAATTTTTCACCCCTCATTTATTTTTCTTTTAGTGGCTTGTCACGCCACTCCACCCTATTAGGATTTTAGGCGACCCACTTGGACATGTGATCGTGACACGACGTGTGCGTAGCATGATCCGAGGGGTCACTCGATCTTCCGCTTTAAACTTCAGGTTAATGACCTATTAGTTTTTAGTCAAAGGTTGAGGATTCTTTTTAGATTCGCCCAGACGTGTAGCCGTGACACGACGTGTGCGTAGCAACGTCTGGGGAATCGCTCGAGCCACCGACAAGGAACCTTGGGAGTGATGACCCTTGGTTTCCAAGTCTGAAGGCTCGGGGACCTGAGCTTATCGAGTCTAGATGCATTAGCGAACCCCAGCCTCATGCATCCATATTAGAATTGCCTAGGGTAGAGTCGACCTCACCCTAAATTAGGAACACCATTCACGAGGGGAGGGATCCCACCCCCTTTCCTTATATATCTTTGTTGTTTTTGTCCAACGTGTTATGTGATTATGTGTTATGAACTAACGTTTCCTTGTTTCTTATCTTTTACATTCACCAACGTTAGGAAATAAAAGGTCTGGCATGACCTCCTTTTAGGACCTACCCTCGTAGATAGGCTATTGCACGTTTGAAAATTGTGGTATATTTTGTCCATAAATTAATAATGCCATACCATTTTAGGCCTACCCTGGCAAATAAAGGGTTCCTTAGGTCACGTTTCATTTCGAATTGCATATTTACATCGCTTTAATAAATGGCATCATGCATAACCCTAGAAAGGGAATGCCATTTAGGGGATCCCGTGTCAAGAATAAACCACCTTGTGTCTCGGATACTTAATCCAAAGAGACTTGCACGTTTACATTTTGTACCATCCAAAGGGGTAGTGCACAAGGTAAGGTAGGATCCGATCATTTTCATAGAGTGATCTTTGGAATATGAGCATCTAATAATCACTTTTTGGCCATTTTATCAAAAATTGGTAAAAATCCCTTGCGTGAAGGACATTAATTTGAAGAAATTCACAAATGATTCCTCCTGTTGAGACGATAAATAAATTGAGGCCAAAATTTGATTTTTAGAAGGTCATAGACTAATGCACCTCAATAATTTTGAAATAACCAATGGCCGGACAATTCAACCAATCCATTTTGCCAATTCATTCAATAAATCAATTCATTTGACCAATTTACCTTTTCTAGGGTCATTTGGTCGATTTTTGAATAAATCATCAATTTCAATCAATTCATTTGACTAATTTACCCTTTTTGGGTGATTTGGTCGATTTTTGAATAAATCATCAATTTCAATCAATTCATTTGACTAATTTACCCTTTTTAGGGTGATCTGGTCGATATTTGAACAAATAATCAAATTTCATTCAATGCATTTGACCACTTTACCCTTTTTAGGGTGATCTTGTCAATTTTGAATAAATCATCCGATACATTTGACCAGTTTACCCATTTTTAGGGCAATCTAGTCGATTTTTGAATAACCCACCAATTTCATTCAATTCATTTGATTAGTTAGGGCAATTTTGTCATTTTTCGATAAATCATCAATTTCGTCCGATTCATTTGACCAGTTTACCCTTTTAGGGCGATCCGGTCAATTTTGAATAAAATTCTCAATTTCATTCGGTCAAGTTCCTTTTTAGGATGATTCGGTCAATTTTGAGTAAGTTTTTAAATTTCACTCAATTCATTTGACCCGTTTCCCTTTTTAGGGTAACCCGGCCGATTTCAAATAAATGGTCATTTTCATTCAATCCATTTGACCAATTAGGGTTTCAATGTCAATTTCAAATTGGGAAACTTAGTCGATTTTTGAGAAAACCATCCATTGCATCCAGCTATTTGATCAGTTGGGGTTTTGACCCGTGCTTCACTAAGAAAATTTGTCAACGAATTCCAATCTCTTCAATAGGAAGTTCGTCAAGGTCAAACCCGTGCATTTGTGATCAATTCATTCGGACATTGTCCTTATTTTGACAAATGTCTTTCGTCTCTCCAATTGACCAAATTCTTCAAAATTATTTTTCACTCAATGAGTTGATCGGATCCATCAGGTATGGTATAGTGCCTATCCTAGAGGATTGCATTTTCATGCTAGGCCTACCCTTGGCACAAAAAGGGTTCCCCCATAGGACATGCATCCGAATTTTCTGGATATCTACTAACTCTTGCCTTTTTCTTTTCTTTTTCTTTATTTTTATTGGAATAACTAAGCGAGGTTTAAATCTAAAGGCAATCTTTTCAAAAATTCTCAGGTAATATTTAAACATAGCTTCTCGTCGAAGTCCCATCATAACACGATCTCGTAGTCAAGCTCAGAGGGGTCGTGTAAACATGAGTTCACAACCGGAACAAGCAGATAGGTCTACTACTACCGCCCAACCTGAGACTACAAGTTTAGGGTTCAGTTAACCGAGATGCTTACTAAGTTTGGTGAAATGGCATCTGAGATGGCGGCCCAAAGGAAATTGATTGACGAGCTAATCAGTAGCGGAGTTCAACCCGAACCTACACCCGTCAAGCAGGCTGAGCCAGAACCGTTTGTCATCCCTTCAACTCAAGTCACCATTACTCCGTATTTTCCTATTCCACCCGAAGGAACTTTCACATATCCTACCATACATTTGCCATACAATTACCCTCCTGATCCTTCATTTTTCCCTACTTACATGCAAGGCCCACAACCTCACATCACCTCAAATATACCACCTGAGTCACACACTTTTTACCACGCTACTGCTGAGCCTTTCTTGCCAGACCATACCATTCAAAACAAGCCGGAGATAGGAGAATGTTTTGCTCCTGTTGATATGAAGCTTCTCAAACGCCTTGACCGTTTCGATGAGTTTATGAGGAAAAGCCAGGGGTTGAACAAACAAGGAGTGCTGGATTACGATGAGCTTTGTCTCTTTCCAAATGTACAATTGCCTGAGGGGTTCAAAACTCCGAAATTTAACAAATACGATGGCACGGGTAATCCCAAAACACATCTCCGACTATTTGCCAACAAGTTGGGAAAGCCTGTAAATGATGAGAATTTGCCTTTAAGATTGTTCCCTGAAAGTCTGGAGGGGGATGCACTTGACTGGTACTCCAACCTGAAGCCCGAGGAAATGAAAACCTGGATTGACTTGTCCAACGCTTTTGTAAAGCAGTACGAGTATAATTGCGAGCTGGCTCCAACACGAACCACGTTGGAAGGGACAAAGAGGAAGCCATCTGAAGATCACAAGACTTATGCCAAGAGGTGGAGGAAAATAGCTGCAAAAGTCGAGCCACCAATGACGGAGGACGAAATCATACGCACTTTCATTAAGGCACATGATCCGCCGTACTTTGAAGAAATTTTTCGCATGACTGGATGCTCATTTGCTGCAATTGTTAATAAGCTTGAGGAATTTGATGACTTCGTGAAAGCTGGGAAAATTGTTAATGTCTCTGCCCTCAATTCCCAGTTGGATGCCTTGCAAAGCCAAGGTAGTAATGGGAAGAAGCAACAATTCAAAAAGCAAGAGGGGGAAACTGCTTTTGTCTGGAATCGAAACCCTGTTCCAAGACCCAGACCTCGACAATACCCTACCTACTCAAACCCTTATCCTTACTATTCAAGCTCTCGTCCTGTTTACCATACCAATACCACTCACCCTCAACCTCGCCCTAACTACAACAACTCGCCTATGGCCCCTTTTCAAATATCCCAACCTAACTCCCAACAAGTTCGACCCCGACCTCCCTATAATCAACAATTTCCCCCACCAAATAGACCTACCTATAGTTATCCCCAACCCACTGAAACCTACAATCAAAGCCGCACTCGGACCTTCACCAACCTAGGCAGGCCTTTGGACCATTTGTATGAGCAATTGAAGGCTGCCGGCAAAATAGGCATGATTCCCCCTCCATCATATCCTTATGGCATGCCAGCTGGATACAATCCACAATCTACTTGTGCCTATCATTCGGAAGCACCTGGTCACTCAACCGCAGCTTGTAAAGCCCTTAAGCACAAAGTTTAAGACATGATCAAGGCAGGAGAAATAGTGTTAAGAGGAAAAGGTGAACAAGGTCCGAGTATAAGTACAAACCCTTTTCCCAAGCACCAGGATACCTTCGAGGCATCCACCTCCAATGACGAAATTTGAAAATCCTGAAGGGTCTTTGCACAATTTGGATGGCCGAATATCTTCCCTCTCGAAGGGAGTTTCAGTAAATCTAAGGGTTGTTATTTACTAAAGTTCACGAAAACTTTTTCTTGCATATGTGAATAGCTTAATGAAAGCGTCTTTTGCAATTGAGTTTTGTCTTTAGTTTGGAGTTTCATGAAATGGATAATTTGTTTTATTTGTTTATTTGATTATTGTCTTGAATTTTTTTTAATTCTTTAAGATGGCCAAAGATGAAATTACTTGACCCTTTGAATATCATTGTTCTGGAATCCGATGAAGCCATACATTGAAAATCCCTTCGTTGAGAAATCTCTTCTTTGAGGAAATCCTTCATTGAAAAAGCCTTTATTGAAAAAACTATACATTGAAAAGTCCCTTCATTTGAGAAAATTCCTTCATTGAGAAATCTCTTCTTTGAAAGAAAGCCTTCATTGAGAAATTCCTTCTTTGAGAAAGCCTTCAATAAGAAAACCCTTCATTGAGAAAGCTTCATTGAGAAAACCATTGAAAAATCCATTCATTGAAAAATCCCTTCATTTAAGAAATCCCTTCATTTGAGAAAATCCCTTTCCGGCCAGACTGAAAGTTGATTGGTTAAAGCAGTGTCATCAACGATTGATTCTGATTGATGAAAAGCAGTTGAATGCTATGTACCATGACCAATTTTGTCAAAATTCATGGCCTGTGTTCATAATAAAAGGGGCCGCCACCGATCTTCTGAAGAAGGGAACAAAGTGCTAAAGTAATGACAGATGAAGTCGAAGGCAAGTTTGCTTCAAATTGGCAAAGCTCATTGGATGTTCAAAAGGTATTACCTAGCGGGGCATTCATAGATGGACAAACATTCCCTCAACCTATCAACTCAGACATGTGTAAGAAGTTTTTATGTTTGATTATGCAAATTTCTTTCGGAAATCATGCAAGGGGGGAGGCAAAAGTCAGGCCATTTTCCTTTCCAATCAAAACATTTCATCCCTAGTCATCCCCTTTGAGCTATCAGAACAATAATTTTCGTTTGGCAGCCCCTGAGGATTGCAAACCCTACACTGGGGCAAATTCATTTTGAAAAAAAGATGATCAGAAAGAAAAGGCAAACCCCACACTGGGGCAAATTTATGTTGAAAGAAAGATGAAAAGAAAAGAGAACCCCGCTGGGGCAAATTTAGTTTTTGAAAGAAAAATGCAAAAAGTGAGAAGAATGCAATGAAGAAAATGGAAAGAAAGAAATATCCAATCAAACTGGGGCAAATTTCCTCGGTTTCGTTCAAAATTGGAGATAATTTCGAAATGATGCAATCTCAGGTTATTTCACACCTTTCATCAAATTTGCTTTCAAGCCTCAACTTTTCTTGAAAACACCCCACCTGACCTCATTACAAAAACCCAAAAGTCCTGACTTTCGTCACTTGCTGTATTTCTATTAGGAAGTTTGCTAATCAACTGGCAAGTGATGTCCATGATGCCTTCACCTAAACTTATAAGGGAAGCGCATTTTACTGATGCCAGCAATCTTCAACTTACATTCCTGAGTCGATTATGGTCGAATTCTTCCATTGCCCCCTTAGGTGAAAACCCGAAAGGGCACCTCAAAAGAGAAAGAGAAAAAAAAAAGGAAGAGTGGGGGCAACCTTGGTGAAAACCCGAAAGGGCGCCAAGGTAGGTTTCTACAATGAGCGAGCACAAGGAGGAACAGCTGGTGATTTGGTTCATTTGGATTTCTCCTCATTTTTGTCATACTTCTACCGATATCGAATTCCGGAACAAAGATGTCCAGGGATTCGAATATGACATCCGTTGGCCAAAAACTGTGTCACTTTGTAAAAAATATTCTTTTGCAAATACATTCTGATGAAACTCATTTTTTCCTCAATTGCTTGTATTCATGGCATTTTGTAGGATTAAGCACAATTGGTCGTGTTTTGCACATCCATTCATGCATGACATGTGAAGCTACCTTGCATGTATCATTTTTGGGTCATTGAATTTTGGTAAATAACAACCCCCGCGGTTTATTCAAAGCATACTTGGACGCAATCATTTCTTAAAAAGGGTTAAGGTTCAACAAAGCTAGGTACGCAGGCTTCACAATATGGCAAAATGCATACCTGGTCAGTCTGGGAAAAGCAGGGACGTTTGGAAGCGACAAATCCAACTAAGTCAGATGCCGCGGCAAAAGTTGGCGAAGGCATCAAAAGACTCATGTTTACACGATTCTCAAGGGCAAACTACTCAAATGATGGTGGCACTTTTCTTTGTCATTTTTCTTTTGCAGGAAAAGTTTCGTGCGTAAAAACAGTCACCCTTCGCACTGGGGCAAGTATTGGAAAAGAGTCTCCAGTGAACAAAGATGGATCGGAAATGTCACGAGCAAATTTGGTTAAAAGATGCAACAACATGGCAATGCGGAATCAACTATAGGAGCAGATGCAAAGACTAAATCTCTACTGCGCCAAAATTTTGAGCTATTTTCAGGTAAGTATTGTGACGGCCCCACCTCCCCATAGGGCGTACCCGAGGGTTCGGCGGGCCGCCTGCCCGGCTCTCACCGGGACTCAATCGTTCACTACAATCCTCAAATGAATTACAATATAAATCTCAAAAATTACATCAAATTGTCCACAAATACACATCCGTCTCCAATAATTACATGTCACAAATACAGCGGAAACTAATCCCAAATATACATAAAATAATTCCAAATCCAAAATTGTACAAAGTTTAGGCCATCCATACACGTGCACAAGTACTACAAGTCCTTCTTTCGCCACGAGCCCTGTGGAGGGGAATAAAATAGTTTTTGGGGTGAGCTAAAAGCTCAGCGAGTAACCAGAAAATCATTAATCAAATCGGTTTCACAATAGTTCATTTCAATGATGTCATATAGCAATGATGTCATAAATTAAATGATAAATCCGGAAACAACTACATCATTTGCAAAACAGTAAATATGGATTATCAATAATTCAAGAAACATTTACAATGGAAAGCGATAGTAACATTCATGAAAGGATACATTCATTCTCCTGACATTTCCTCGCTCATTTGGTCATTCATTTCATTTCATTCACCCCGTCCCTGGCTTTTGGCCAGGCTCCACCAACCTACATAGGTAATACTCGAGTATACCAAACGTTCACCCAAGTTCCTAATAGCCTGACCGAGTCCGCTTCTGGCTCAAGACGACCGGTAACAAGGGGCAATGGCCAGTTCAGCCCAAAAGGCTTACATTCATGCGCAAGTAACATTTCAATCGAAAATTTCACCTTTATCGAGGTCGAGTGCGATAAAGTACACACTCGCCTCGAAAACTCGTTTTGGAAATCATTATAAGCGCTTAACACGTTATCAACCAAAATACAAGTCATGAAGTCAAGAAATATAGCAAACAAGGCACACTCAAATGCCAGCATACATGATATGCAAGAAAACATTTCAAAAGTAACTTTGGAAACAGTTCAAAAGTAAATAATGTAAGAAACGGTTCGTAAATAACTTTAGAAGTAGTTTGAGGTCACTCACCTCCATGGCTTAGAAATCATCCATCATATAACATTGTCTTGCTCAAATCCAAGTCTTAGATCACAAACTCAAAGCAATCAAACCCTTTAAAACTTCGGACAGCACTTCCCTTAAATTTGCTTACTTTCCCAGCCATCATGGCTTCATTATTTCCTCAGCCAGTTCCAAAGTCACACAAATAAGTTCATCCAATAGCCATTCAGCAAGCTCCAAGTAGTACTAGCACAAGTCAAGCTAGGGAAAAGTCAGGAAATGAAAGTTAAGCTCAAAACCAGAAAAATAGTTTTGACGTCATTTTGCGGTAATGGTACCAAAGGCGCTACGATTGTCAGATGAAGGTGAAAGATCCACCATTTCGAAGCTAAGAGTCAGGGCTACAATATTACAGAAGGTCACTCAACCCAGTTTTGAGTGCAAACAGGTCAAAAAGGCAAGATACCACATCAAAAACGTAAAACAGATTCACCAAAACGCATTCTAGCGGAAACATCATAACTCAGACTCTACAAGTCCAAATCCAGAAATTCCAAAGGTATATGGTAAATAATACATCAAGCTACATTTCATCAGAAGACCTCAAAGGCCAATTCGTGCATTTTCATGATCGAAAATGGAAGACTACACGAAAACAGAAATCTGGGCGCGAAACAGGTTTCAAAAACAGTCAAGGGTATTTCGGTCATTTCACATGCTACAGTGGTCAGATCAAGCTGAAAATTTACAGGAAACTATTTTATAGCCTTGGCTACAACTTTCATGTTTTGGCCAAAATCTAATTCGGTGAGGATCAGGGTGAAAAGTCACGGTCAAATTGAGTGAAAAGGCAACCCTGTTCGCAGCACCCCTTCCCAGACCAGTCTCAGTATTTCTGACTTTTCTCACTCCACACTACTCCAATTGACCTGAAATTTTACAGGCACCTTTAAAAATCAATACCTACAACGTTCATGTTTTAAGCCAAGGCCAATTCGGCCTCTAGCCATGAGATACAAAACCGGACAGAATTGGGGATATAAAACCCTAACTTTCTCAAATTCCTTCGAAACCCAAAATTGGTTGCAATTACCAATCATTTACACCTACTAGAGTTATTAAACATCATTTCCAACCATCATGGACAGCCACAACATCATGATCAAATTAAACCAGAAAAATCATCAATAAATCAAAAACTTCACCAATTCATCTCAAACCAAGAAATAAACCACAAATTTCAGCACTTTAGCTCCCACTAGGCATAACTTAAGCTTCATTAAGTGTAGGAGGAAGTTCAATCACCACTCACCTTAACAATAGAATAGAGAGAACAACTAGGCACCTTAACCTTCCAAATAACTCCACCAAGAGCTCCAATCTTCCTTAGCTAGCAAGTTTTATGGAGTGATTTGCAATTTAATCGGTTGGAACTCAAGATTTGAGCAAGAATTGAAGTTGAAGTTGAAGAAACTCTCTCTTGTTCTTTCCTCACCAAAAATTTCGGCCAAGACAATAAAAATGGAAGAAATTGGGTCAAAATTGGTTTAGTAAAGGTGAAGACAAGTCCAAGTCAAAGTCAAGGTCCAATAGTTAGGTGACAAATGGTCCTCTAGGATTTTAATCTTATCCTTTTGTCTCTCCAAGATTAAACCATCTAAGTAACCTCTAATTATCTCTTAGCACCTTGTAAAATAATATCACTTAATACAAAATTCCAACAAGTTGTCAAAAATATAATGCATTTACCGCACTAGCGGGTCCCACGTCCAAAATACGCTTTTAATTTCTCAAAAACTAACCGATACTAGAAAAATCATTTTAAAACTATTTTTGCTCATAAACTTTATCTGGGAAATTTTTCTAACCAAGAAAATGTAGAAAAGGCGGGCGTTAAAAAAAATAAACCCGAGAATTAGAAAATTTCCGGGTTCTCAAACACTTTTTTTTCGGGGCGTCACAATCTCCCCTCCTTAAAAGAATGTCGTCCTCGATATTCCATCTTGTACCAATCAAGTCAAGACATCCCGCAAAAATCTCTCAAGAGTCAAATCAAACCCACAGTCCGGCATCCTAAACTTCAAGCCTAGGATACACTACAGAGATCTGAAGCCTAAGCTCTGATACCAACTGTGACGGCCCCATCTCCCCCTAGGGCGTACCCGAGGGTTCGGCGGGCCGCCTGCCCGGGACTCAGTCGTTCACTACAATCCTCAAATGAATTACAATATAAATCTCAAAAATTACATCAAATTGTCCACAAATACACATCCGTCTCCAATAATTACATGTCACAAATACAGCGGAAACTAATCCCAAATATACATAAAATAATTCCAAATCCAAAATTGTACAAAGTTTAGGCCATCCATACACGTGCACAAGTACTACAAGTCCTTCTTTCGCCACGAGCCCTGTGGAGGGGAATAAAATAGTTTTTGGGGTGAGCTAAAAGCTCAGCGAATAACCAGAAAATCATTAATCAAATCGGTTTCACAATAGTTCATTTCAATGATGTCATATAGCAATGATGTCATAAATTAAATGATAAATCCGGAAACAACTACATCATTTGCAAAACAGTAAATATGGATTATCAATAATTCAAGAAACATTTACAATGGAAAGCGATAGTAACATTCATGAAAGGATACATTCATTCTCCTGACATTTCCTCGCTCATTTGGTCATTCATTTCATTTCATTTCATTCACCCCGTCCCTGGCTTTTGGCCAGGCTCCACCAACCTACATAGGTAATACTCGAGTATACCAAACGTTCACCCAAGTTCCTAATCGCCTGACCGAGTCCGCTTCTGGCTCAAGACGACCGGTAACAAGGGGCAATGGCCAGTTCAGCCCAAAAGGCTTACATTCATGCGCAAGTAACATTTCAATCGAAAATTTCACCTTTATCGAGGTCGAGTGCGATAAAGTACACACTCGCCTCGAAAACTCGTTTTGGAAATCATTATAAGCGCTTAACACGTTATCAACCAAAATACAAGTCATGAACTCAAGAAATATAGCAAACAAGGCACACTCAAATGCCAGCACACACGATATGCAAGAAAACATTTCAAAAGTAACTTTGGAAACAGTTCAAAAGTAAATAATGTAAGAAACGGTTCATAAATAACTTTAGAAGTAGTTTGAGGTCACTCACCTCCATGGCTCAGATATCATCCATCATATAACATTGCCTTGCTCAAATCCAAGTCTTAGATCACAAACTCAAAGCAATCAAACCCTTTAAAACTTCGGACAGCACTTTTCCTAAATTTGCTTACTTTCCCATCCATCATGGCTTCATTATTTCCTCAGCCAGTTCCAAAGTCACACAAATAAGTTCATCCAATAGCCATTCAGCAAGCTCCAAGTAGTACTAGCACAAGTCAAGCTAGGGAAAAGTCCGGAAATGAAAGTTAAGCTCAAAACCAGAAAAATAGTTTTGACGTCATTTTGCGGTAATGGTACCAAAGCCGTTACGATTGTCGGATGAAGGTGAAAGACCCACTGTTTCGAAGCTAAGAGTCAGGGCTACAATATTGCAGAAGGTCTCTCAACCCAGTTTCGAGTGCTAACAGGTCAAAAAGGCAAGATACCACATCAAAAACGTAAAACAGATTCACCAAAACGCATTCTAGCGGAAACATCATAACTCAGGCTCTACAAGTCCAAATCCAGAAATTCCAAAGGCATATGGTAAATAATACATCAAGCTACATTTCATCAGAAGACCTCAAAGGCCAATTCATGCATTTTCATGATCGAAAATGGAAGACTACACGAAAATAGAAATCTGGCCGCGAAACAGGTTTCAAAAACAGTCAAGGGTATTTCGGTCATTTCACATGCTACAGTTGTCGGATCAAGCGGAATATTTACAGACAACTATTTTATAGCCTTGGCTACAACTTTCATGTTTTGGCCAAAATCTAATTCGGTGAGGATCAGGGTGAAAAGTCACGGTCAAATTGAGTGAAAAGGCAACCCTGTTCGCAGCACCCCTTCCCAGACCAGTCTCAGTATTTCCGACTTTTCTCACTCCACACTACTCCAATTGACCTGAAATTTTACAGGAACCTTTAAAACATCAATACCTACAATTTTCATGTTTTAACCCAAGGCCAATTCGGCCTCTAGCCATGAGATACAAAACCGGACAGAATTGGGGATATAAAACCCTAACTTTCTCAAATTCCTTCGAAACCCAAAATTGGTTGCAATTACCAATCATTTACACCTACTAGAGTTATTAAACATCATTTCCAACCATCATGGACAGCCACAACATCATGATCAAATTAAACCAGAAAAATCATCAATAAATCAAAAACTTCACCAATTCATCTCAAACCAAGAAATAAACCACAAATTTCAGCACTTTAGCTCCCACCAGGCATAACTTAAGCTTCATTAAGTGTAGGAGGAAGTTCAATCACCACTCACCTTAACAATAGAAGAGAGAGAACAACTAGGCACCTTAACCTTCCAAATAACTCCACCAAGAGCTCCAATCTTCCTTAGCTAGCAAGTTTTATGGAGTGATTTGCAATTTAATCGGTTGGAACTCAAGATTTGAGCAAGAATTGAAGTTGAAGTTGAAGAAACTCTCTCTTGTTCTTTCCTCACCAAAAATTTCGGCCAAGACAATAAAAATGGAAGAAATTGGGTCAAAATTTGGTTTAGTAAAGGTTAAGACAAGTCCAAGTCAAAGTCAAGGTCCAATAGTTAGGTGACAAATGGTCCTCTAGGATTTTAATCTTATCCTTTTGTCTCTCCAAGATTAAACCATCTAAGTAACCTCTAATTATCTCTTAGCACCTTGTAAAATAATATCACTTAATACAAAATTCCAACAAGTTGTCAAAAATATAATGCATTTACCGCACTAGCGGGTCCCACGTCCAAAATACGCTTTTAATTTCTCAAAAACTAACCGATACTAGAAAAATCATTTTAAAACTATTTTTGCTCATAAGCTTTATCTAGGAAATTTTTCTAATCAAGAAAATTTAGAAAAGGCGGGCGTTAAAAAAAATAAACCCTAGAAAATTAGAAAATTTCCGGGTTCTCAAACTCATTTTTTTCGGGGCGTCATAAGTATACTGGAATTTTCCCATGATTTTAAGCTTTATTCGGGTCAGTCCCATGATTTCAAGCTTTATTCGGGTCAGTCCCATGCTTTCAAGCTTATTCGGGTCAGTCCCATGATTTTAAGATTTATTCGGGTCAGTCCCATGATTTCAAGCTTATTCGGGTCAGTCCCATGATTTCAAGCTTTATTCGGGTCAGTCCCATGATTTCAAACTTATTCGGGTCAGTCCCATGATTTTAAGCTTTATTCCGGTCAGTCCCATGATTTTAAGCTTATTCGGGTCAGTCCCATGATTAAACGTTTATTCGGGTCAGTCTCATGATTTTATGTTTATTCGGGTCAGTCTCATGATTTTAGGTTTTATTTGGGCCAGTCCCATGATTTTATGTTTATTCGGGTCAGTCCCATGATTTTAAATTTTTGTGGGTCTATCCCGTTTACATTTCTGTCCGGGTCTATCCCATTTAAATTTCTGTTTGGGTCTATCCCATTTAAATTTTTGTCCGGGTTTATCCCGTGGGTCTTTCCCATTTTTATTTTTTGTTCGGGTCTATCCCGTGGGTTTATCCCATTTACATTCCCGTGGGTCTATCCCGTTTAAATTTCTGTTCAGGTCAGTCCCGTTTAAATTCTGTTCGGGTCAGTCCCGTTTAAATTTCTGTTCGGGTCAGTCCTGTTTAAATTCTTGTTCGGGTCAGTCCCGTTTAAATTCTGTTTGGGTCAGTCCCGTTTAATTTCTGTTCGGGTCAGTCCCGTTTAAATTCTGTTCGGGTCAGTCCCGTTTTAATTTCATGTTCGGGTCAGTCCCGTTTTAGCCTTGGCTACAACTTTCATGTTTTGGCCAAAATCTAATTCGGTGAGGATCAGGGTGAAAAGTCACGGTCAAATTGAGTGAAAAGGCAACCCTGTTCGCAGCGGAATATTTACAGACAACTATTTTATAGCCTTGGCTACAACTTTCATGTTTTGGCCAAAATCTAATTCGGTGAGGATCAGGGTGAAAAGTCACGGTCAAATTGAGTGAAAAGGCAACCCTGTTCGCAGCACCCCTTCCCAGACCAGTCTCAGTATTTCCGACTTTTCTCACTCCACACTACTCCAATTGACCTGAAATTTTACAGGAACCTTTAAAACATCAATACCTACAACTTTCATGTTTTAACCCAAGGCCAATTCGGCCTCTAGCCATGAGATACAAAACCGGACAGAATTGGGGATATAAAACCCTAACTTTCTCAAATTCCTTCGAAACCCAAAATTGGTTGCAATTACCAATCATTTACACCTACTAGAGTTATTAAACATCATTTCCAACCATCATGGACAGCCACAACATCATGATCAAATTAAACCAGAAAAATCATCAATAAATCAAAAACTTCACCAATTCATCTCAAACCAAGAAATAAACCACAAATTTCAGCACTTTAGCTCCCACCAGGCATAACTTAAGCTTCATTAAGTGTAGGAGGAAGTTCAATCACCACTCACCTTAACAATAGAAGAGAGAGAACAACTAGGCACCTTAACCTTCCAAATAACTCCACCAAGAGCTCCAATCTTCCTTAGCTAGCAAGTTTTATGGAGTGATTTGCAATTTAATCGGTTGGAACTCAAGATTTGAGCAAGAATTGAAGTTGAAGTTGAAGAAACTCTCTCTTGTTCTTTCCTCACCAAAAATTTCGGCCAAGACAATAAAAATGGAAGAAATTGGGTCAAAATTTGGTTTAGTAAAGGTTAAGACAAGTCCAAGTCAAAGTCAAGGTCCAATAGTTAGGTGACAAATGGTCCTCTAGGATTTTAATCTTATCCTTTTGTCTCTCCAAGATTAAACCATCTAAGTAACCTCTAATTATCTCTTAGCACCTTGTAAAATAATATCACTTAATACAAAATTCCAACAAGTTGTCAAAAATATAATGCATTTACCGCACTAGCGGGTCCCACGTCCAAAATACGCTTTTAATTTCTCAAAAACTAACCGATACTAGAAAAATCATTTTAAAACTATTTTTGCTCATAAGCTTTATCTAGGAAATTTTTCTAATCAAGAAAATTTAGAAAAGGCGGGCGTTAAAAAAAATAAACCCTAGAAAATTAGAAAATTTCCGGGTTATCAAACTCATTTTTTTCGGGGCGTCATAAGTATACTGGAATTTTCCCATGATTTTAAGCTTTATTCGGGTCAGTCCCATGATTTCAAGCTTTATTCGGGTCAGTCCCATGCTTTCAAGCTTATTCGGGTCAGTCCCATGATTTTAAGATTTATTCGGGTCAGTCCTATGATTTTAAGTTTTATTCGGGTCAGTCCCATGATTTCAAGCTTATTCGGGTCAGTCCCATGATTTTATGTTTATTCGGGTCAGTCCCATGATTTTAAGCTTTATTCGGGTCAGTCCCATGATTTCAAGCTTATTCGGGTCAGTCCCATGATTTCAAGCTTTATTCGGGTCAGTCCCATGATTTCAAACTTATTCGGGTCAGTCCCATGATTTTAAGCTTTATTCCGGTCAGTCCCATGATTTTAAGCTTATTCGGGTCAGTCCCATGATTAAACGTTTATTCGGGTCAGTCTCATGATTTTATGTTTATTCGGGTCAGTCTCATGATTTTAGGTTTTATTTGGGCCAGTCCCATGATTTTATGTTTATTCGGGTCAGTCCCATGATTTTAAATTTTTGTGGGTCTATCCCGTTTACATTTCTGTCCGGGTCTATCCCATTTAAATTTCTGTTTGGGTCTATCCCATTTAAATTTTTGTCCGGGTTTATCCCGTGGGTCTTTCCCATTTTTATTTTTTGTTCGGGTCTATCCCGTGGGTTTATCCCATTTACATTCCCGTGGGTCTATCCCGTTTAAATTCCTGTTCAGGTCAGTCCCGTTTAAATTCTGTTCGGGTCAGTCCCGTTTAAATTTCTGTTCGGGTCAGTCCTGTTTAAATTCTTGTTCGGGTCAGTCCCGTTTAAATTCTGTTTGGGTCAGTCCCGTTTAATTTCTGTTCGGGTCAGTCCCGTTTAAATTCTGTTCGGGTCAGTCCCGTTTTAATTTCATGTTCGGGTCAGTCCCGTTTTAGAATTCCTATTCGCAGCCAAATAACTCAGGTAAGTAATTGGTGTCTACTTCTTTGTCTCAAGTTTTTCCAAAACTCAGACAAAGAGGGGCAAACTGTAGACACCAAATTTTTGACTTTATTATTAGTTTTATTTATATTTATTTTAGGTTGGTTTTACTAATCTCATTTTTAGACATTTAAGCAAAAAAAAAATGGGAAAATCATGAAAAAGAGGGAAAAAGAAAAATCATAAAAAAAGAGAAAAAAAAGGGAAAAAAGAAAAAAAATAGAAATTTTGTTTTATTTAGCTTTATTTATCTATTTTAGTCATTTCTACTTAATTTATCTTTTTATTTTTTTGGTTCATTTAGGAAAAAAGAAAAAAAAAGAGAAAAAGTGAAAAATGAGGAAAATGAAACAAAAGGAAAAATGGAAAGCTGCATTTTATTGTTTCTAGTTTATTTATTTTTATCCAATGTTAATTAAGTTGTTTTTGTTATTATTATTATTATCAATTTTGTTTAATTAATTAATTAGTTGAAAAGATTAAAAAAAAAAAAGAGATGGCCGCGGCATGCAAGCTGCATATTTTTGCAGCTTGCAAAGGACGATCACAGATGCCCATCGGATGGCTGGATTTTGCATGTGAGAAAACCTTTCATCTTCACCATTCGGGTGAGGGTTTATGGATTAGGGAGTCCCATATAAGTAGGAAAAGAAAGGCAGCCGCAGGGGGGAGTTTTTTGGAGTTGACGGATAAGGAAAACTGAGAAGCGAGAAAGTGAAAGAAAAACAGAGAAAACGGACTGAGGGAAAAGCTAAGGGGAAGAAACAGAGGGGTTTTAACGGAAGAAAAAGGAAAACAGGGGAGCTTCGTCTGGCGGGCGGCGCAACAAGGAGGTTGGAACAGAAAACTATCGAGCTACAGAGGAGCCAAGGGTTAAGAAACCAAGAGAGGCTGACGGGCGGCTGATTAGGAGGAAGAAGGAGAGCATACAGAGAAGAGAGAGGTGGCGGCTGCAAAATCTGGAAAACGGCAAAAGAAAGAAACAGAGGTGGAGGAACGGCAAAGCAAAAAGGAAAAGACTGGGTCTTTGGGGGCTGAGTAAAAAAAAACAGAAAAAGGAAAGCTACGGGGGACTTGGGGGGATGACGGCTGGGTTGATGAACGGCTGGAAAAACAGAGGGGCAGGAAAGAGGGAAAACTGAGAGGGATGAGACAGAGGGCATCGAAGGTTATGGGGGTGGCTAGGGATTGAAGAAGAGAGCAAACGAGAGGGGTTTCGGTCAGCTGAAGCGAAGAAAGCCACCGGAACTGATAATCCCCGCGCCATCTGGGTCTTCATCAGGGAAGCCCGAGCACTGTAAGTTTCATCAAACACCTACTCTTGAAATCTTCAAGCATGTATTTCGTGACCTGGCCTGGGGAAGATTTATTGTTTTGCTACCTACATTCCGCCGCTATTTCGTTTCATGTTCATCAAAAATTGTTGCTTCATTTGTGAGTAAAAAGGCCAAATCTTGTACTTAGGTTATGTTAAGAGTGGTGATTTGTAGATCTATATGATTTTGGTTGACAAACAATGAGTTTGTTGGTTTCCTTTCGTGAGGAATCTGCATGGGCTTTAGCTGCAAATTTGTAGCAGAGATTGGCCGAAGGCTTTTCATGAATTTGTACGAAAGTTTTTCCAGATTTTTGCATGATAATCTTTCTCAGTTTTTTTCTGTTTGTTGGGATGGTGGTGTTTATGTAATTGGTCGCTTAGTCTAAAATTGTAATGTGGGCATGCTCACCGTGAGTGTCATTTCGCCTCTGCTGCAATTTTACATTCAGTTGCATTTTAAAGCTACTGATGCTTATAGTTTTTTTTTCTGATGCATGAAGTATCGGTTGCCTCCTACTGCTCTGTGCCTTGGATCATTTTATTGCCTTAATCTAACCCGTGAAGTTTTTTATCATTGATATGCTGTTAAGATGAGAGTTTGGAACTCTTGTTTGAATGAAAAAACTGCATTTCTTTGTCATATTTTGCTGCTTTGCTTTTGTCCTGTAACAGCCCACGAGATTGAATTTCCTCACTTTGTTTGCATGCTCAATCTTATGTTAGTGATGGTTGTAGAGGGATTGATGAGGTTTGGGTTTTGTTTATAGCATTGGATGTCTTTCTGGTTTGATAACAAGCTGTGCATTTTCAGCAGAGATGATAGAAGCAAAAATTGCTTCAGTTGGCCGAGATCTTTGCATTGCATGCATGAAACAACTTTCAGATTTAGCACTTTGACCCCTCAAGTTTCCCCTTATGCTGCTATGACCCAATAAATTGAATAATCTCCTCAATTTGGTCCTTGGTAGTTTTAATTTCGCAACTTCATTGTTTGTTTGCTTCAATTAACTACCATGCTTTGTTTCAATTGCGCTTAAGTCATGACTTTAGGGACTTTATGATCAAGTGAGCTTTGTTTTGCACATTTCTTTTAATTTTTCCTAAATAAAGTGGTACCTTGACCTTTTTATTGTTTTGAAGCCATTTTTACTTCATTTGATTACCATCGAGGGGGAGGTATAATTTCTTTTATCTTTTTTTGTCTCTCCTATGTGAACCAACGTGCTACGTGAGAAATACATGTCTACTTTGCTTTCCTAGCCTTTCTTTAATTTCTTTTATTTATGTCATTTACTTTTGCTTTTTATTTAAGTTATTCTTTATGGGGTATGTGTACACCTCTTGGCTTGTAATAGTTAGGGATTTAATTATTTTATTCCTTTTCCCTTTTTTAGATTGTAGTAGGGTCTCCCTAATGTAATAGATAGGGCTTGGAGGAGCATTCAATGAAGACCTATCGAAGTCATGTGCCTAGCTAGCAAATGTAATAGTTAGGGCTTTAATTGTCTTATGTGTCTTGCATGCTTAGTTACTACGTGTTAATTTGCTTTGTTAGGGCCTTGCATCTAGTCGAGCATGCTAAATGTTATGTGCTATGTGTTTATAAGTGTTTGGCATGTCTACTCGCTTTTCATAGCCTGAATGAATGTGATGGATGAATGTACGTTTCCACTAGTCCAACGCTAGTCGGAATTCATAGAATGGGCTAGTCCAACGCTAGACCCTTAGGGATTTCCCCTCGTTAGTACATGTTTGCATGTTCATTACATGTCATGCATTCTTTTTAGTTTTATCATTTTGCATGCCCCTCGAACCCCTTTTCCCTCCATTTTAGGATTTTTGCATTTCATGCTAGCTATAGGGTTCATTTGCTTGAGAGTCCCCTTAAATATGGGATATAGACGAGTGTGGCTTTTTCTAAGCCTTAGCACGCTTGTATTCCCTCTATAAAAGGGCAAATTGAGTCACGATTTAGGTCTCCCCGTACCCAATATGCATGAATTCCCTAGGCTCATGCATTTTTAAATCCACTCTACCATTTTATACCCTCATCACACTTTCATTTTTCCTCCCATTTTGCACACGTGCACCTTTATGTTTCTTCACTTGCACACGAACACTTTTATCATCACTTGCACACATGCACTTCATATTATCATTTCACATACCGTACCTTGCCCACTCACGTGCACATTTTCATTTACATATTTATTGTCTTTTATTACTTTTTCAAACTCATATCTTCACATTGCATACATGCATTCCATTCATTTGCATCCCACTCGCATTATTCGTGACTTCTTCAAAGGATCGTTATTGGGCTTCACAATTAATGTGATTGGCACCACTCAACCTTTGAAGAGAAATTTCCCCCAATAGCCCTTGGTCTAGGGTTTGCATTCACGTAGTGCATCCAAATGTAATAAATTCTTTGGTTAAAACAAGAAAATCTTTGATTAAATCATGCAACTAGCCTTAGCTAGGTCAAAGGGGTGCCTTGGATTTTATCCTTGCCTTCCCCTTTGTCAAATGTGACTCCTGAACTTTTTTTCTTTGGTTTACGTGGACTATGAGTCGTTTAAAAGGGGTTTCTTACTACTTTTTCCTATTTTTTCTTTAAAAATTCATTTTTAGGTGACTTGGTACACCTTAACTCATTACCAAGTGGCGACTCCAATTTTTTATTTCAAAAAACCCTTTTTAAACTATAATTTTGGGTCAAATCGTCGCATTCTCAAATCCCCATTTAGACCCACTTTTCTTTTAAATCACAATTCATTTTCCAATCACAAATTGAATAAAAAAAAATACATTTTTTAAACCATTTATTTATTTATTCAAAAATGGGGCGCGACACTTCTAATTATTTCCTAACACCTAGTAATTAAATCCCAGTATCCCAAACTTAACCAAATTGGCCGAATTTTACCGAACTTTCCGCACTAGCTGGTCCCACGTCCAATATACGTTCTTAATTTCTCAAAAACTAACCGATACTAGAAAAATCCTTTAAAACTATATTTACTAATAAAAATTATGTTGTAAAATTTTTTGAATAAAGAAAATGTGAAAAAACGTGCAATTCAAAGAAAATAAAACCTAGAAATTAGGAAAAATTACGGGTCCTCACAATCTCATGGCTCGCTAAGGTTCCCGACCAAGCCCATGCCGGCTCGAGTCCAAAGTCGGCCTATGAGTTTGGGCGTTCCCCACGTACATTTGTGTGTCGAGGAGATTCACTCCAACGACGTATGCAGCCATAGCATAGTATTTCATGTTTAGCAAGCATTTGAAACATTCTAGTATCCATGTCATATCCAGCAGGTCATTCATTACATGTCAAGCAAGTCATTCACAAATTATTAGTTTCGAATGAGAACGAGTGCGATAAAGTACACACTTGACTCCATTTTCAAAACTTAAATCATTAGTAACAAGTAGACATGCATCAAGTTCACAGGAGTTCAAGTAAACATGCACTTGACACTCACCAAGTAAAAGAAGAAGGAATGGCACTCGAAGTTCAAGCATCCACCTTGGGATCCTCTTGTGTGCTTGAGCAATTAATAATGGACTGTTACTGATATACCCCAAACGATGAGGAAGGTCGTACACTAGTACAATCTAGAAAAATCTCGAAAATTGAGCCTAGGTTTCCCTTGAATACCGATGCTCAAAAGGGTTTCAAAACTCGAGTAAAAATGGACCATTATCCTTAAAATCTTTGGATGGGAACGAGTACGTGCAAAAAGGTTTCAAAACGAACGACCGAAGTTGAAATCGAAGTGGCCACGTGTGACAGCCCCACTCTCCCCTAAAGCGTACCAAAGGGGTTAGCGGACTTCCTGCCCAACTCTTGCCAGGACTAACAAGGCAGTTAAATACAATCTAAAACGTTCCGAAAGGTAATAGCACGCTCAATCTATTCAAAATTTTAAAATGGCAAAACGAAAATCGAAACCGCCAATGAATAGTGGAAGCCACGTCACCATCCTACCAAAATCCAATCGAATATAGATATCGCCATATAACTCGGAAAAATATTACCAAACCAAATAGGATACATGAACAGGGTTAAACAGTGTTATACACATACGTTTGTAATTTACAAAAGAAAAAGAAGATTTTTGGATCAAAGTACATTTAGGGTTTTTCCAACTATCGAGGAGCTTTACAAAAGAATATATTAAAACTAGCTCAACTCGTGCTTCAAAACATCATAGTCCCCAAAAGTGGTTCCCTGTAAGGAAAATAAAATTTAATGGAGTGAGTTTTCGCCCAATGAGGTACCATCACCCAAGTAACGAAGTTCACATAAGCACAAAGGTATTCATTCCAAACACATCCAATAAGTGAGTCAACTAGCATCACGTTACAATAAATATATTTAAAAGGATACGGTCGGCTCTCAAGAGCCCTTGTCCCTGTTTGCCATACTTGATCTCGCCCTGTTGACCCTCCGTCAACGCTTAAGGAGTAACCAATACCGTATACTCCACTTTCACCGATTCCTTCCACCTCACATACCCCTATTAGGCCCGAACTCCAATCAGTTCAGAATAGCAATACTCGAGTATACCGGAATCAAGAGTCTCATACTCAAGGATTCCACATAAACTGTCCCCATGGCTTGTCAATTTTCTCGACCAAGCCCTTGCCGGCTCGATTCAATTGACCACCAATAGGGTTGAGCTCAGTGATAACAGTAATGGTCGTTGGATACTCGTCCAAACGACCACAGTTCAAGTATGTTCAAGTAGAATTCAATTAATGCAGTAAATAGTCACATAAACCATAGAGCGCGAGAGTGATAAAGTACACCCACGTCTCAAACAATTTCATCCATATACATAAGCATTCAAGTCATAAATTTCAAGTATAACCAAGCCATGAAGCAACAATCACCTGAGTAGTACACTCACCAAGCAAACACAGAGTGAAATCACAAATTTCTGTCCAATGAGCGCCTTGGGTCACTGGCACGCCCTAAAACATTCAAGTAAACATAATGAGACTCAAATACGAGTCATAAACCGAATCCACATACTACTAGAGTAAGACCAAATAGAACGTATAAGTGCAAAATCAAGCTAGGACATGTGCGGAAATGAAATTTAGGTTGGAAAACAAAAGACAGATTTGACGTTACTTAGCGGAACGAACACAACTGAAGTTACACTTATCGGATTGAGGTACAATTTACACCGTTTCGAAGTAAGATAAAGGCCTACAACTTTGATGAAGATCACTCTGTCCAGTTCGTAGTGTAGCTAGGTCAAAATTTCAATGTACCAAACCAGAATTGCACAAACAGGTTAGCTAACCGCATTATGGTTAAACGACCATAACTCAGGCTACCGAAGTCCAATTGGGGTGTTTCTAGGACCGTTAGAAAGCTAAGACACAGCACTACAACTTTCATGTTTTGGCCAAAATCTAACTTAGTACGCATCAGGGTGAACGGTCACGGTCAGTTTGGGTGAACTGTCAACACTGTCCACCGAACTCTTACCTATGGCAGTCTGGGTATTTCCATCTTTTCACAGGTTACCGAGCTCAGATTGGGCTGAAATTTTGCAGGAAACTATAAAACATTATTTTCTACAACTTGCATGTTTTAACCTAAGGCTAATTCGGCCTTTATCCTATCCAAACATTACCGGGCAGAACAGGGTTAGTTGAATCCCTAATCTGGATTTTTCCATACAAAGCGGAATTTTCCGCAAATAGCTACAATTTACGCATCAAAGCTTCATTCTAAACCATTTCAAACCATCATCCATGACCAACCAATATTAAACATATAAAATAGAAAAATCATGAATAAAAATAAAAATTTCACCAATCTTTACCAAAAGAAAAGAAATCTTCCACAAAATCACATATTTAACCAACACAAGTCATTGATTTGACATTATCAAGACCAAAGAAAGAATTCTCTAGCTACTCACCTTGCAACCTCAAGAAGGGAAGCAACTTAGCACCACTTTCTTCCAAACCACTTCACAACCAACCTCACTACCACTAAACTAAGGGTTTTTATGGAGGAATTTCAAGTTTAATCGGTTGGATTGGGAGATTGAGCAAGATTAAGAGCAAGAAAGTTGAGAGTTTTCTTTTCTTTTCTTCCTAGAGAGGGCCGGCCAAGAAGCTTGAAAATGAAGATGATTTTGGGTCAATTTTGATTAATTGGTAAAGTTAATGAATAGTAGTCAAAGTCCAAGATTCAACCACAAAGTGACACTTGTCACTTCTTTTAATGCAAAGCTATCCTTTTGTCTCTCCCACCTTAATCCATTTGGTAACCTCTAATTATCTCTTAACACCTAGTAAATTACTCCATGTATACAAAACTTAACCCAATTAGCTGAATTTTACCGAATTTCCGCACTAGCGGGTCCCACGCCCGATATATCCTCTTAAATTCTCATGAACTAACTTATACTAGAAAAATACTTTAAAAACCATATTTACTCATAAAAATTATTTTAAAAAATTTCATAATAAAGAAAATATAGAAAATGCATGCAATAAAATAAAATAAAGCCTAGAAAATAAGAAAATTTACAGGTTCTCACACTACGTCACAATCCGGCCGGGTCCTGGCCGGATTCCTTGCCGGATTGGAGGCAGTGACCAAGCTCCCTTTTTTTTTCAAATCCCAACACAAATCCGACCGACTATCCGGCCAAGAACTGGCCGGATTCAAGGCCGGATTCTGGTGAACAGTTTCCCGCGCGGATTTCTTTTCAAAAGGCCAAGAATTTTCAATTTTTGGGTATTCTTTGAAAATTCATAACTTACTCTCAGAAGGTCCAAAATTGGAAAATTTGGTACCGTTGGAAACGTCTTTCAAAGTACTAAAAGTTACTACTAGACACCTTTCCATGAATCCAAGTGGAAGATACTCAAAATTTGGCTCAAAGTTGATAACTTGAGTTATCAAAACAGATTTAGGATGGGTTTTGGCCAACTTTGAAATTTTGGCAAAACTCACTCAATTTGAACTAGCATTTGAAATTTAGTACTATACTAGATTTACAATCCAAGTTTAAAACAAAACAAGCGGAGCAAGAATTGAAGTTTTGAGTACCAAGATATGGTGACCCAAAGTTACCAAAATTTCCTTGTTAAACAAGGGTTTTCCAAACTCAAATCATGAACTTTGGAAGTTTAGTTGAACCACAAAATGGGCTCGGAATAGCACTAAATTTGGCATGGTTATACTACTATATAAGAGCTACTATTCTACCAAAATTCATAGACAAATAAGCACGGGAAGTCACTTAACTAAATCACACAAGTTTTTAAGATTTCAAGGCATAACTGCCTTGTGTGTGAAAGTTTCCTTTTTCTAAACTTTTGACCAAGGAAAATGCCTAAAACATGTCTCATTTATGATAATCAGGTCTAGTGAGGATTCAAAATACATTTGGTAGGTGATTTACACCAAGAATTTCGTATACCATGTCCCAAACCAAGATTAGTTAAGGATCCGTCCAAAATGAAGAATCCCATCACTGAGTCAGTCTCAAACTTTGGCCACAACTCACTCAATTCAAATTGGAATTGAGCTTGGTTAGTGGAGTTGGAAAACACATTCATAAAGCTAAAATTTCTCAGAAGAAACCATTTTCAAAATCCGTTCACAATTAGCCCACATTTGAGCATCAAGTTGTAGTTCATGTTTTGCCCTCTAGTGAACCAACAAAACAGGACAGCAATTTTCTAACAAATGGTTTGGCTCATTTAAGTGGAGCCAGGATCTACATTTTATACCAATGGAAATTTGGGAATGTCTAGTTGCCAGTGCCACAAACGGCACTCGATTTTGACATCGGAGTAAAGAGTTATAGCCGAAACAAAAGGACTGCTTGGGCAATCCGGGAAAATTTTCCAGTTTTGTTACCCTTTAGAAATCAATACATTTGGCCAACCAAACCAAGTTATTTTTCAATAAAACTTTCTACACCATCCATATAACATTTATACATAAAAAAAAGTCATTATAACCTCAAAAATTTGCACGAAAGTGCACGAACATGGCAGGGATAAAACGGTCACTTTTGTCCATTACACCTCCTTTGAGGTTCTACCAACAATATAGCCTTATTCCTCTAATTTAAGCACTAAACCAACATTAATAATATCATCTTTCGTCAAATCAGTCCATCCAACCAAAGTGGAGTTCATAGAGCCCACACAACAATTTTTCCAACATAAACAAGCTACCCACATGCATGCATGAGCTTATATGTGCACTACTACTTCCACAAAGCAAGATTTGAAGGGTTGATCGTGGTTTACCTTCTTAGATGAACTAAGACAGAATTTTCAGTCCAAAGATGCTCAAGAAAACCGTGGAAAGCAGCCCTCTTTCTTAGCTTGATGTAATCTCCAAGTGATTTGCTAAGTGTAGGTGAAATTTGAGGTGAATTGGAGGAAGTTTGATGAAAATTTGATGAAGAAATTTGAAGAGCTCTTGAGTTGTTTTTCTTGTTGATGGCCGGCTGAATGAGAGGGAAGAGAGAGAGTGTGTTTGATCAAATGAAGCTTCCAAGAGAAGCTTTAATGTGTGGTCCAAAATTGCCCAAAAGTCAACTCTCTCCCCGCGCTCGTTTTGTGCTCGATTCCTCTCGAGTTTGTTTCACTAGTGCAATAAATCTCTAATGCACTTGTATTCATATTAATATTATTCACTCTTAATTGTCCCAAAATATGGGTCTAAAGTCCCTCAATTAAATCACGCATGTGGAACACATATTTCCGATTTAAGCGCGATAGAGTGAAACCTCCAGGAAATTCTTATAACGATAATACTACTAACTATCACTTAAGTACTTAAACACAAAATACCTATTTTTAAGACCATTATACAAGTCTCCAATTTTCCAATCTTATTGTACTCCCAAATCGGCTATAATCTCCAAACGCGTATTCGCTATTCACTCTAAATGAGCTTCCAAAAATAAATTTTCGAATCAAGTCATTTTCAAGATACAATTAAGCTATAGATCCATGTAGTTAGATCTAAAGAAGTTAGAAAATAATATTCGGAACAAACAGGCAATTAAATATTTAAATAAACTCGAAATAGGAATTTAAAATAATAAATTTTTGCGAGTCCTCACAGGAGTCTAGTATTAATTCCTCAATTAACCTTTCTTAATCTACTCTTGATCATTCTTAATTCTCCAATATTAATACACTCCCGATTCAAGTATAGCCTTGAAAAACCTGTACTTGTTATTCCAAACTAAACGAATTTTCAAAAGGTCAATTTTTCCGACAAAACGCTTTGAAACCATAAAAGGGACGTTGTTCCATATGAATGAATTTAAAATGGTCAAAATAAATAATCCAGAGAAATGAGTGAATAATTATTTAAATAACCCAGTAATATTCTATAAAATTAAGAAAATTTTTAGGTCCTCACACTTCATGGATTTAATGCTTCAGGTGTTTAAACCCTATTTGGATAGGTTCATGGTGGTGTTTATTGATGATATTTTGGTGTACTCTAAGCAAAGGAAGAGCATGAGCAACACTTGAGAAAAGTATTGCAAACCCTAAGGGAGCACTAGTTGTTCGCCAAGTTCAGTAAGTGTGAATTTTGGTTAAAAAAAAGTGGCGTTCCTAAGGCATATAATTTCAAAAGATGGACTAACTATAGACCCGGCTAAAGTAGAAGCTGTTGCCAAATGAAAACAGCCGGAGAATCCTACCGAAATTCAAAGTTTTCTAGGTCTGACAGGGTACTACTGTTGGTTTATAAAGAATTTCTCAAAAATTGCGGGACCCCTAACTAACTTGACCAGGAAACAAGGAAAATATATTTGGGATGCTAAGTGTGAAAATAGTTTCCAAGAGTTTAAGAAGCAATTGACCATGGCTCCAGTATTAGTTTTGCCCAACAGGAAGGATAGCTATACGGTTTATACCGATGCTTCGAGAGAAGGGTTAGGGTGTGTTTTAATGCAAAATAGGAATGTAATTGCCTATGCATCTCGGAAGTTAAAGTCTCATGAGCAAAACTATCCAATCCATGATTTAGAGTGTGACAGCCCCGCCTTCCCCTAAGGCGTACCAAAGGGTTCGGCGGACCGCCTGCCCAGCTCTCGCCAAGACTACGGAGTGGAATCACACAAATCCTATATTACGTGCGATAGGACCCAAAAAAATTGAACGATTGAAGACCGCCAAGCTTACAAGTAACTTACCAAAATCACATGGGGAAAACACTTTCATATATACATGTCGCTAGGTTTACAATACAAGTGGAACCAGTGAAATGAAATACATTTGGAGTTTGCTCACTCTCGAGGAGCTATACAAAAGAACAAAAGATTATCTAACTAGCTCAACTCGCTTCTCAAAATCATGATTTCCAAAAGAGGTTCCTGTAAGGAAAACAAAGATAACGAGGAGGGGGTGAGCTTACGCCCAATGAGGTACCAAACATGTAGCAGAAAAATTAGGCATTTCACGTTATACAAATCAGATACACATGCTCGCTATAAAGTAAGACAGGTAAACACAAGAACTCAAATAGGAAGGATACAGGTGGCTCTCAGGAGCTAGCTTTCCAGCGCAGTACTTGATCCAAGCCGGTTGACTGTCCGTCAACGTATATAGAACCAACACTTCCGTAGACCCTACTTTACACCCAATTCCGTCCACCAAACACCCCTTTACCGGGCTCGCTCACCTCAATAGAAACAGAAATGGTAATACTCGAGTATACCCGGAATCAAGGGTCTCAATCCCCAAAGATCCCAAAACAGACTACCGTGGTTCGTTATCTAATCGTCCAGGCCCTTGCCGGCCCGACTCGAGTAACTAGCCACAGGATTTGAGCTCATAGGTCACAGAAAGGTCGTTGGTTACAAGTTTCCAAATGACGTCCGAACAGATACAGATACAGATTCAGATTGACACCAAAATTGGCATATGAATAGACAAGAGAACGAGTGTGATAAAGTACACCCTCGTCTCAAACAAATTAAACAGATTGTAGAGTAGAAATCAAGTTAAACAGCAATGGAGGGGAGTGGTACACTCACCGGTTCAAGTACAGATACCTCAAAAGTTTTCACTTCGGATTGGCTTTAATCGCCAAGAAACCCTAGAATAATCAAAGTAAACCAATTGAAGGTTTTACATCCAGAAACGAGTAAAAAAATGCACATGCGAGGCTCGACTACTAGTCGTATGCCTCGTCAAATAATTACTAATGCAAGGGTACAAAATATGATTTTTGGGAACAAAAAAGTAACATGAAGACCTAGGTTCAACAACCCAAAAGCCCTTCATTTCTATCACAAGCCAATTCAAACATAAAGAACCAATCAGCCTAGAAAAAATTGGACAACACTTCCCCTAAATTTCTTACTTTTCCAGCCATCACGGCTTCATTATTTTCCTCAATCAACTCCCAAAGTCATACTCAATATACATTCATCACCACAGCCGTTCCATAGGCTCAAGGTTATCCAAGTACAAAAGTTAGCTAGGAAAATGACCAGAAATAAAAGTCAAGCCCTAGAATATTCCAATAAGCACAAGAAGACTCGATTACAAGTCATAAACCAATGCCAACACGATCACAATAGAGTTCCATAAGTATATATAAGCATTAGAGGAAACCAGAAAAATCCGGAAATGGAATTAGCTTTAGCCCTGGAAAAATAGTTTTTGACCTCATTTTGCGGTAATGGCACCAATTTCACTACGATTATTGGATGAGGGTACAGGACCCACCATTTCGAAGCTAAACGACAGGGCTACAACATCACAGAAGGTCACTCAACCCAGTTTTGGGTGCAAATAGGTCAAAAATGCAAGATACTACATCAAAAACATAAAACAGATTCACCAAAACGCATTCTAGCGGAAACATCATAACTCAGGCTCTCCAAGTCCAAATCCAGAAATTCCAAAACCAACTGAAAGCTAAGAAACAGGGTTAAATTTCATCAGAAGGCCTCAACAACCAATTCGGAAACAATTCCAGCGAAAACAACCAATTACGGGCGCAATTCTTACATTCGGATAAAACCAGGACAGCAAGGGTAATTTCAACTTTTCTCATTCTACACTACTCTGATTGAACTGAAATTTTGTAGACACCTCTAAAATGTCATTCCCTACAATTTTCAAGTTTTAAACTAAGGCCAATTCGGCCTCTAACTAGGAGCTAAAAATTCGGACAGAATGCTCCCTCAAGAACCCTAATTTTCTGAAATTTCTTCCAAACCAGAAATTGGTTGCAATTAATCACTTTTTCCACTTCCTAGAGTCATTATATACCATTTCCAATTATCATAGATAGCCACACAATCATGTTCATATTAAAACAGAAAAATCCCCAATAATTATAAAACTTCATCACTTCAACCACAAATCAAGAAATAATCCATAATATTGCATCTCATACCACCACTAATCATGATTTAAGCATCAATTAAGGGAGGAGGGTGGTTCTTCACAACTCACCTTAGAAACAAGAGAGAGAGAGCTACTAGTCCTCTTAGCTTTCCAAATAACTTCACCAATCACTTCACAATCACTAAGTGGAGGGGTTTTATGGAGTAATTGCAAGATCAAATGGTTGGATGGTTCAACTTGAGCAAGATTGGAGCTAAAGCTTGAAGAGTTTTCTTTCTTTCTTGAGAGAGAGAGGGTCGGCCAAGCTTGCAGAAATTTAGGTGCTTTTTGGGTCAAAATTGAGTATTAGTAAAGGTAAGAAATAATGGTCAAAGTCAAGGTTGAATAGGAAGGTGACACTTGTCACCCTTTTTAATGCAACTCTATCCTTTTGTCTCTCCAATGATAGTCCATCTAGGTATCCTCTAATTATCTCTTAACACCTGATAAATTAAACCCAGTATACAAAACTTAACCTAGTTGGCCGAAATTTTCCGAATTTTCCACACTAGCAGGTCCCACATCCGATATACGCTCATAATTTCTCAAAAACTAACCGATACTAGAAAAATCATTTAAAAATTATATCTGCTCCTTAAAATTATCTAGAAATTTTTTCTAAGCACGAAAATGCAGAAAACAAGCCATGAAAAATAATAAAACCTAGAAAATGCAAAAATACGGGTTCTCACATAGAGCTTGCAGCAGTTGTCTTTGCTGTGAAGAAGTGGCGGCATTATTTGTACAGGATGACATTTGAGGTATACACACATCATAAGAGTCTTAAATACTTATTCTCTCAGAAAGAGCTAAATCTGAGACAACGTCAGTGAGTGGAGTTTTTAGAAGACTATGATTGTACGATTAATTACCATCCAGGAAAGGCCAACGTTGTAGCGGATGCTCTAAGTCGAAAGGCTCAACTATCAAGTTTAATGGTGGGAGAGTGGAGCTTATTAGAAAATGTATATGAATGGAACCCTCGTCTAGAGCCGCGGAAAGTTATTTTTGGAAATATTGAGGTGAAGTCGACACTGTTGGATCGAATTAAAGAGGGCCAAATGAAAGAACCAACGGTACAAAAGTGGGTGGAAAGAGTGAAGAAAGGAGAATTGCCTCCTGATTTTAACCTAGGTCCTGATGGGATTTTAAGGTTTCGAAATCGCGTCGTTGTACCCAAGGATGACAAACTGAAGAAGGAGATTTTGGAGGAATCTCACCGCTCTAGGTATTCGGTGCATCTAGGTAGTGGTAAGATGTATCAGGATCTCAAAAGCCTATATTGGTGGGATAATATGAAGGTAGAGATTGCCCAATTTGTACAAAAGTGTCTCACGTGTCAACAAGTGAAAACTGAGCATAAAAAATCGTCAAGTCTGTTACAGCCTTTAGAGATACCTGAATGGAAATGGGAGCACATAACGATGGATTTCGTATCAGGGTTGCCACGAAGTCCAAAAGGCCATGATGCAATTTGGGTGATAGTAGACCGATTAACTAAGACTGCACATTTCTTGCCAGTTAATATGAAATACTCTTTGGAGAAACTTGCCAAACTCTATATGGATGAAGTGGTGAGACTACATGGGGTACTAGTGAGTATCGTATCCGATAGGGACTGTAGACACCAAATTTTAAAAATAATTTTTTATCCTAATTCTTAGTAATAATGCTCTTAATTCCATGATTTTAAGTTCTTAAACTTTTAGCTTTTGTATGAGCATTTTAGTATTTTTTGATTATTATTATCTATCATTTTTATTTTTAGTTTTATTTTGTATTCATTTTTACTCTTTTTGCTATTTATTTTTTTTATTTTTTTATAAGACTTTTAACATAAAATTTGTAAGAGAAAGAAAAAGAAAAAAAAAGAAAAAGAAAATTGTTCACAAAATATGTTTATTTCTTTTAAATTCAATCTTTTGGCATTTTGTTTATGTTTGTTAAGTTATTTTGAAAAAAAGAGAAAAAAAAAAGAAAAACGATGAAAATGAAAAAAAAAGGAAAATGGAATTTGCTCTTTGTTGTTTCTAGTTTATTTATTTTTATCCAATGTTAATTAAGTTATTTTTGTTATTTATTTTTTATTATCAATTTTGTTTTAATTAATCTAAAAAAAAAAAAGTTACGCGACATGCAGGCTGTGTTTTTTCGCAGCTTGCAAAGAAAGGCTCGAACAGACCTTGGGTTGCAAATATAGAAGAAAGGACTGAAGGTTTAGGGTTATGATTCCCGTATAAAAAGAAAAAACGCAAGAGGGGGAAAAGATAGAGAGTGACGGCCGCAGATTTTGAGGAAAGGAAAAAAAGAAAACAACGACAGAGTTGAGAGTTTGTGAGGCCTCGCAAATTTCTTGTATTTTTCTCAAAAATACCCTTTTATTTGAAAATTATTATTTATCAAAGCCCACTACCCAATTATTTCACAATAAGTGTAAGTAAACCTAGAAAATAGGGTTTTACGCTTCGGTTTCAAGTTTGGAGCAAAATTAGGGTTTTCGCGATTTTTCGCCGGATGAATTTTCGGTACAGAGTAAGGATTAAATTTGAGGATTAAAAGTGACTTTTAAGTGAGAAATAATATGTGATTGGTAGCAATGATATAAGGTTAGTGAATGGGAAGTAAAAACCCTAGTACGTGAGTTTTTAAGAAAAACGGCGCGAACCGGCGGGTCCCGCGCACTACCGATTGAACGCACCACTTGACCACCACTTTCTTACCCTACAAGTTCATTGATACTTGAACAAAATATCTTCTTATATTACAGCTAAGGCTGACCAAAACTAGTGGCTAGAAAAGAAGGAAAAGAAAGAGAAAAAAAAGAAAGGTGGTGGTGGCGACAAGTGTCGCCACCTAAGAGCATCTTGACCAAGACACTTTGGCATCTTACTTAACCAATTTTTTCACCTTTCCTTTCCATATTTCTGCTGATGGCCGAACCAAAGAGTGTGAGAAAGTGAGAGCAAGAAAAAAAAACATTCCATCTTCTTGATTTGCTACAACTAAGTGAGGAATTCCAATTCCAAACCGATTAAAGTGGAGGTTGTGAGTTGGGAAGCTTGAGGAACCAAGAAATTTCAAAGGGAGTGAACTATCACTCATCCAAGTCTTCCTTTAGAGGTACAAATCTGGTCATGATCCTTGTTGCTTAAATTTTGGGTTTAAAATGATTTTTAGCTTAAGTTTTGGCTTAATTTCATGATTATGCAAGTGGTTGTGATGAATTTTGGGATGAATAAGCAAGCTAGGGTTTCATAGCTCTCTGCCTAAACTTGTTGTATGATTGTAAATGTTGTAATTAAGGTTATATAAGGTTGTTTGGTGGTGATTAGAACCAGAAATTTGAGAAAATTCCACTAGAAACTGAAAATTTCAGAATTCTGGAAAATTGTTCTTCTATTCTGTCCGGTTTTGTAGCCCTATGTTAGAGGCCGAATTGGCCTTAGGTCAAAGAAGTACAGTTGTATAGAATGGTATTTTATAGGTTCCTACAAAATTTCAGCTCAATCGGAGCAACGTAGGACATGAAACGTCCAAAATACCCTTACTATTTTAAGTATTTCCCAAGCAGTCCGTGTGATCAGTTAAGTCCCGTTTATCACGTTTTTCGACTAGGATCCATTCTGATTTAGCTTTTTTCCAAAACATGAAAGTTGTAGTATTCTGAATTAGCTTTCAAATGCCTCTAAGAACACCTGATTTGGACTTGTGTACTCTGAGATATGTCCATTACAGTGTTCTGCGTTTAAACAGCCAACGAATTGGTTTCTGGTTTAGTAATTTGAGAATTTGACTACGTTACATTAGGAACTGGACTAAGTAACCTTCATGAATATTGTAGCTCTGTGTCTTAGCTTCGAAACGGCATAGGTTTTGTCTCAATCCGATAAGCGTAGCTTCAGATATGTTATTTCCGCATTCGTACGTCAAATCTGTCTTATGCTAAGTTGAATTTCTGCACTTGTGATTGTTGTAATTCTTATTCTTATGATATTGTGAGCCTATGGAACGGCTCTTGACTTGAATTGCTTATGTGTGATGTTGGGTTGTGGTTGAGGAAAAACAATGAAGCCAAAATGGCTGGAAAATTAGGTAAACACAAAGGGCGTGCTGCCCAAATTTTCGCTCGAGGGTTAGGTTTCTATTTGAACTTGTATACTTTTGTTTGGCCAATACCATGACCGGTTTTCCATTTTAAAACATGATTGTTCATCCTGGGGTTCAAACAACCCTCTTCTTACTTGAAAGTCATCTTTACACGTTTTACTCCTAATTAGTCGGGTTTCTTTGTTTCCCTTAAATGTTTTGCTCGATAAACTGTAATATGTTCTCTTGTTCAACCCTAGGTTTCATTGGTGACTAAGGGTAATATCCGAAAGGATATTTTGCACGTTATTTTGTATATCTAGGTGAGTGTTCCTTATTTGACTTTATGGCTTGTTGTTATCATTTGCTAATGTGTTAATTGCTTTTAATGATTTCCAAAACGAGTTTTCTAGGCGAGTGTGTACTTTATCGCACTCGACCTAAATAACTGTGTAATTTTCAAGGATTTAATGATTGAAATGTTACTTGCGCATGAATGTAAGCCTTTTGGGCTGAACTGGCCATTGCCCCTTGTTACCGGTCGTCTCGAGCCAGAAGCGGACTCGGTCGGGTGATTAGGGACTTGGGTGAACGTTTGGTATACTCGAGTATTACCCTGTAGGTTGGTGGAGACTGGCCAACGGCCAGGACGGGGGTGAATGAACGAACGAACGAACGAACGAGGGTTTATTGATAAACGAAAAATGCATTTTCAAATGATTGGAGGAATAAGGGGAAATGTCAGGAGAACGAATGAACGAATTGCTCCTTGTGAGCCGTAACCTTTTAATGAATGTTACTATTGCTTTCCATTGTAAATGTTTCTTGAATTATTGATACTCCATGTTTAATGTATTGAATTGATTGTTTGATTGTTTGATTATCTGTTTGGAACCTCACTGAGCTTTTAGCTCACCCCTTTAGTTTTGTTTTCCTTAACAGGGGACGGCGAGCAGGATGAGAGCATAGACTAGCCTAGTCTAGGTCTTTTGTTTCTTTTGTAATGGTTCTCGCCCTAGTGCTTGGCACGGGCTAGTTGTATGGTGAAGTGAGAACCTTTGTACATTTGATGGTTGTACTTCCTTTTGAGATAGCAATGTATATAAGTTCCACTTTAAGTTTGGAATGCTGCCCTATTTATTCTTGTGATTTGTTCCGGATTTGATTAAAGAACAACTGAGTCCCGGCGAGAGCTGGGCAGGCGGCCCGCCGAACCCTCTGGTACGCCTTAGGGGGAGGTGGGGTCGTTACAGAGTTTTTGGGAGAGAAAGGTGACGGCTGGAAATCTTGAGAGGGGGAAGTCGGAGAGGGAAAAAGGACTAGCGGCGAGGTTTCTGGGCAGAAAAAAAAAAGGAAATGAGAGAAAGGTTTAGTAGCTGCTGAAATCTGAGAGAAAAAAGAGAGAACCGAGAGGGAACCAAGCAAGGGGCAAAAGGATAACAGCGAAAGAGGAGAAGCAAAATAATCTGGTGCCGGAGTGAAGAGTGAAAGGGAAAGAAAGAAAAACTAGGAAGGCCGTGAGGTGAGAGAAAAAAGAGAGGAGAGGAACGGCAAGAAGGTTTTAGAGAGGTTTTGACGGAAAAAAGAAAGAAACCAAAAGAACTCCAGATTTTGCGTTGCCTTCATCAGGGCTCGTAGCAGGTCCCTTTCGATTTCTGTGAGAAGCGATCATCTTCCAAGCTCGTGGGTCTCCGTTTTCCTCACGTTAAGATTTTCAGGTAATCTTTTTCTTTTCATCTTTCTCTGTTTGCACATACCTGGAATTATATGCTTCAGTATTTGGTTTCTGTTTTGATTTCCCGTTTTTCTTTTCTTTCTTTTCCATGCGTTGTTGGTTCAGACCTTTGCCCATACCACTGCATCTGTTTAGATTAGGAATGTCCAGTCAAAGTTTTTCCAGAAAAATGGAGTCTTTCTCAAATCTGTTCTTCGAATTTGTGGTTTTCTCGTGAAAAAGACAGCGAGCCATTCACTGGTTGTTATGCGCTGTTGGCTCTTGTCTGTCACTTTCATTTTATGGGTTCTTCTCATTTCATACCCTTATTGTAGACACCAAATTTTTGGTGTTTTATTATTTATTTATTTACTATTCGTTTTTTATTTGTTCTATTTTTATTTGTCACAATTAGTTTTATTTACTTTTAGTTTTAGTTATTTTAGCCATTTTAGCGTAGAATTTCTCAAAGGAAAAAGAAAAGTGTTCAAAAAAATATGTTTTAGTTGTTTTGGATTTAGTTTCATTATTTAAAAATGAAAAGAGAAAAAATGAAAAAATGAAAAATGGAAAAAAAGGAAAAAGAAGAAAAGAAAAAGAGGAAAATCTTAGCTTTTTATTTTATCTTTTGGTTATTAATTTTGTACATTTTATTTAAGTTTAAGTTTGTTTGAATTATTATTATTTTTATTATGATTTAAATTAAGTGATTTTTTTTTTTTAAAAAAGGGGGAATACGCGACAGCAAGCTGCGTTTTTTCGCAACTTGCAAAGAAAGGTTCAGGCAGCCCTTGGCTGCAAATATAGAAAGGATGGTTAAGGGTTTAGGGTTGGTTTTTCTCCCATATAAAAAGAAAAGGATGAGAGCAAGAGGGGGGCAGCGGATAGAGATAAGAGTAAGAGAGGTTGAGAGGGACAGGATCGGGAAGTTTGGCAGAAAACAACAAGCAAAAGAAAACAGAGAAAACAACGGTTGAAGACAGCTAGAAATCTAGGGCTAGAAGAAAAGGGAGTAGAGTTAGCGGCTAAGAGAGAAAAGAGGGCAAGAGTTGTTGAACGGCAAAAGGAAAAACTGGGGGGTTTGAGTGAGAGAGGGCAGACAGGAAAAGAAAAATCTGGAGAGGGCTAGAGGGAACTTCGGCTAGGCAGTAGGAATCTGAAAGAGGAAAAGAAAAAGGATTAACGGCGAGGGCTCTGGGCAGAAAAGAAAAGGAAACGAGAGAAAGGTTTAGTAGCGGCTGAAGCCGAGAGCAAGGGGGGAGTTTTTGAGGACGGCTGAAGTCTTGGGAGATAGATGGAGAACAGAAGGAAGGGGCCGAGAGAGAGATAGAGTGAAAAGAGAGCGACGGGGAAAGCAAGCTTCGGGCTGCCAGAAAAGAAACAAGAAACGGAAAAGGAAAAGGGATCTGGGCTAGATAGGAAAAGAAAGGCAAGAACCTACGTGATGAGGAAAAAAACTAGGAGGAAACCAGAACCAGCAAAGTTTTCTGCAGAAATTTCATCAGAACGGGCTGGTTTTCGACACACCTTGCGGCTTGATCATCTCCTTGCTGATTAGTTGATTCGACTAGATTTTGATTTCTGAACAAATTAGGGAATCTGTAGAGCAAGTTGTCTCCAGGAAGTTTCCACAAAAGGCTTCAATAAACCCCTCGAATCTGGTCCCCAAATCCGCAGCTTGACTTCGCTGGTGCGATTTCGGAGCCGCAACGGGACAACTTCAGCCGCTCTTTCACAGCGTTTGCCATCCGGATTTTGATCCAAAAAGCTTCATCAGGTGTTTTTCTGAACTAATCTTATAGTACCTCTCCTTGCCATTTGTTGGTTTATTCATTTGTGTTTCTCTTTCGTTCCCTTTGCTGCCATTGGTTTGTCTTTATGCGCTGTTTTGATTTCCTGTTTGTTTGATCTACTTCAAAGCTGAGTTTATAAGAATAGGATATGAGGCGGCTAGATGGTTTCGTATGTTTAAAAATTATTTTACACTTTGTGGAAAGTTGATAAAGGTCCAAACTTTGAGGCTATTTTCTTGGTTGGGCGGTGAATGCCATCGTATGTGTTTGCCGAACCTTTTGCATAGATTTTTCCAGCCTTTGCATCATTTTTCTTCTATGTTTTGGTTTGTTTGAATGTTGAAATGGTGGGTTAAGATGCTTAGATTGGTTTTGGGTGTTTGGGTCTAAAAAATACTTGAGCTGTGATTGAATGTTTGCTGGCCACATAGACAATAATTAGCCGCACCATTTTGCATGAATGTTTCCAAGAAGGTTGCATCAGTTCTTGTTATGTTTCTTGCTTGTTTGCTGTTAAAGTTTTGGGCCTTGTAGTTTAGTTTCACACTATGATTTTGGTTAATATTTTCTGTTTTGAACAAAGCTGTCCCTTTGGATCTGAAATCTGCGTTTGGAAATGAAAATCACAACTAGTTTTGTTGCCAAAAGACTTCACCCATTGCCAAAGCTTCCAAATTGCAGCAATCCTGGAAACAAAAATGCAGCAAACTTTTCTTTTAGTTGCAGAAGCGCATTTTCTTTGTAGTTCTGCATGAAAGCTTGCATGAAACTTTTCCAGCAATTGTATTATTTAGAGGTGTTCAGCCATGTTTTTTGATTGGAGTTGTTTCAAAGCTGTGGTATGAATCTTGTGTGCTGAGATTACGTGAAGTTGCAGAGGCTTACGGATGAAAAATTTCAACACAGATGGTAGAAGGAAAACCACTTCAGTTTTTGCCGAAAGCATTGGTTTGCATGCATGAAAATGTTTCAAAAATTACATTTCAACCCCTTGGTTTTTGGTTAATGCTACAAAGGCCCAATAATGATCTAATTTCTTCCAATTGAGTCCTAAAATAGTTGCAACTTCAACCATTACTTGACCCTTTCTTGGCTCTTGGGCCCTTGGTGTTCCCAAAATGCTTCAATTGGACTTGAATGATTGGTCGAGTTTGCTATTGAGTCCTTGGTAGTTTTAATTTTTGTAACTTCATTGTTTGTTTGATTCCAATTAGCCACCTTGCTTTGTTTAAATTGCACTTCATGCATGAATTTAAGAGCTTTATGACCATGTGAGCCCGTGTTTGCATGTTTTCTTCAATTTTCCCAAATAAATTGGTACCTTGACCATTTCTTTTATTTTGGAGGATAAATAAGCCATTTTTCTTTCATTTGGGCACCATTCCAAGGGAGGTATAACTTCTTTTATCTTTTTTGTTTCTCCCCTGCATGTCTACTTTGTTTTCCTTGCTTTTCCTTAATTCCTTTCATTCATTTCATTTACTTTTGCTTTTATTAAGTCATTCTTTTATTTATGGGGTATGTGTACACCTCTTGGCTTGTAATAGATAGGGCTTGGAGAGCACTTGATGAAGACCTATTGAAGACGTGTGCCTAGCTAGCAAATGTAATAGGTTCATTAGCTTGATTGCTTGCTTTTGTTGCTATGTGTTAATTTGCTTTATTAGGCTCTTGCATCTAGTCGAGCATGCTAATTGTTATGTGCTACGTGTTTATAGGTGATTTGCATGTCTACTTGCTTTCTATAGTCGTAGATGAATGTGATGGATGAATGTACGTCACCACACTAGTCCAATGCTAGTTGTGGCTCATTATTCCGTTAGGAATTCATAGAAAGGGCTAGTCCAACGCTAGACCCAATAGGCCGTCCCCCTTTCGTTAGTGCATACTTGCATGTTCACTGTAACAGCCCCACCTTCCTCTAAGGCGAACCAAAGAGGTTAGCAGACTGCCTGCCCAGCTCTCGCCAGGACTAACGGTGCAGTATAAAGCAATCTATCACGTTTTGAAACTTATAACGCGCGCAACAAGGCAAAAGGGCAAAATCTCCCCAAAATAAAAGAAACAAACTCCAGAGTCGGCCATGAATAGCAACCGACCCGTCCGAAACCCAACCAGGCAACGAAATACATATATGACATAACATTAGCCATTTACACGCCACAACGGCAAGCCAAAACCATTCACTAAGGAAGTACACAATCAAATTGCCTATCAAAAGGAAATGAACCCGGTATACATTAGGGTTTCACTTCAAAAGCAATACAAAAGACATTTACATGCTCAATTCGGCAATTGACTATCCAATCCCTTCTCAAAAGTAATTATAACCCTGTAAGGAAAACAAATAACACGGAATGAGCTAAAGCCCAGTGGTATACCACCCAATAAGCAATCAAAGTCATATAAGAATGAACTTTCATTTAAAGTGCACAAATAAGCAATGAAGCAAAACGGTAAAAGGATACGGTCGGCTCTCAAGAGCCCATTTCCACGCTTGCAATCTTGATCCCATCTCATTGACTCTCCGTCAATGTTAAAAGTACCAAACCGTAGACCACCCTTTACTTCCATTCCTTCCACCTAACATACCCCAACCGGGCCCGCACTCCATTCAGTAATATTTTTGGTAATACTCGAGTTTACCGGAACCAAGGGTCTCATTACCATAAGGTTCCCCAGTACAGTCCCCGTGGCAATTCAATCTTCACGACCAAGCCCTCGCCGGCTCGATCCAATTGACTACCAAACGGGGTTGAGCTCAGTAATGCAGTAAGGCCGTTGGACATCGTCCAAACGACATCAATTCAGTTTCCATGAAATGGAATTCACCAACCAATATATCAAGTTCAGTAATGCAGTAAAACGGTATCCAATCAGTGACAATAGCAAAAGAGGTGAGGGCGGTCAAGTACACCCTCACCTTAATCAATTCCAATATCCAAGTAAGCCATCAAGGCATCACATAACATTTAACAAAGCCACATAGTAGCAATCAAGTGAGTGGTATACTCACCAAGCAAGTAGGTGGTATTTCATGTACCACGATCACCAAGCCGTCGTGCACTACCTTCAAGCCCTAGAATCATTCAATACATACAATAAGACTCCATGCCGAGCCATAAACAACACCAATTCACAACCCTAATAGGGTTTCATATGCATAAATGAGCATAATAGCAAACCAGAAATTCGAAAATGGCCTTAGCCATGGCCCCCATATAGAAAACTGTTTTACACTCATTATGCGGTAATGGCACAACTCTCACTACAAATATCGGTTGGGGGTGTAAGACCCACCGTTTCGAAGCTATGGAACAGGGCTACAATAATGTAGAAGACCACTCAATCCAGTTCCTAGCTTAACTAGGTCGAAAATGCCAAATACTAACCCAGAATTCCTAAAACAGGTTTGCAAAACACAGAAAACTGTAATCAGTACATCTCAGTCCTTACAAGTCCAAATGCCGAAATTCCAAAGGCATATGTTAGCTAAGACACTCAGCTACATTTCATCAGAAGACACCAACTCCAAAATCCAAACCAATTCCAGTCAAAAAGGCCAATTACTATCGCAGTTTTTCGCATTCTGATCAAAGCAGAACAGCTACAGTAAAAACGGCATAACTCACTCTACACTCATCCAAATGACCTGAAATTTTACAGGCACCTCAAACACATAAATACCTACAACTTTCATGTTTTGAGCAAAGTCCAATTCGGCCTCTAACCCAGTGATCTAAAACCGGACCTGAATCGGGGTTCAAGAATCCTAACTTTCCAAATTTCACACCAAATCCAAAATTGATTGCATTTAACCACAATTCACACTCACTAGAGTCATTTCCAACCATTACAATTTATCATACAAGCCCACAACATTCATTTCATATTAAACCAGAAAAATTCCCAATAAATTAAAAACTTCACCAAAACTCTTCAAATCAAGAAACAAATCATATATTTCAACACTCATGCCACCATTAAGCATCATATAACCATTATTAGAAGTAGTAGGGTGTTCAAGCAACACTTACCAAGAAATCAAGAGAGAGAGGGATGTTGAACACCTTAATCCTTGAAACAAAGTTCACCAATACACTTACTATCACTAGAAGCAAAGTTTTTATGGAGTGAAATCAAATCTAAACTCTTGTTTGTGGAAGATTGAAGCTTATGGAAGCTAGAAAATGGATGAAGTTTTCTTTCTTTTCTTGCAAGAAGGTTCGGCCACAATGGAGGAAGAAAGAGTGAATTTTTGGTGAATTTTTAGATATTTAATCAAATGGTAAGAAAGGTCAAAACCATGAATAGTAAGTCTTAAGCCTTAACCAATATAATGGTGACACTTGTCACCTCCATTAATGCATTCCTATCCTTTCTTTTCTCTCTCACATCAATCATTTCACACACTCTACTTATCTCTTAACACCCGATAAATTTTACACAGTATCCGACACTTAACCTTATTGGCCGAATTTTTCCGAACTTTTCGCACTAATGGGTCCCACATCCAATATATATTCTTAATTTTCTAAAAATTCACCAATGCTAGAAAAATCATCTTAAAACTATAATTGCGCATAAAATCCACCAAGAAAATATTTCTAAGCCAGAAAATGCAGAAAACATGCAATTTAAGGGACTAAAACCCTAGGAAAAATTTAGGGTTTTTACGGGTCCTCACATTCACTACATTTCATGCATTTTTCTTAGTTTTTATCATTTGGCATGCTCCTCGAACCCTTTTTCCCCTCATTTTAGGTTTTTGCATCTCATGCTAGTTATAAGGTACATTTGCTTGAGAGTCCCCTTTTGATAAGGGAAACGAGCGAGTGTGGCTACGAAATAGCCTTAGCACGCTAGTTCTTCCTTCTAATCCAAGGGAAAATCAAAGTCATAAAGTTAGGAGTTCTTCCCGTGCCCGACCTGATGCATTCCCTTAGGGTCATACACTTGCATTCTTTTTATATCACCTCCTCACTCTTTTAGCCACATTTTCTCACTACTTAGATTTTTCTCAATCCATTTTCTCATCACCTTTTTCCTATCCCTCATTTATTTTTCTACCTCACAAATGGCACTCAAATTGCACTTATACGTATCTAATATCCTATTTTCATTCATTTGCACACACATGCACCTTTATTTTCTCACACTTGCACACTTGCACTTGAGTCCTCACTTGCATTAATCACGACTTCCATGAGAGCTATCCTTATTGGCCACCACAATTCATGTGGTTGGGACCTAAAAGCGTCATGAGAAACATTTTAGGTTTAGGATTGCATTTTTCTTTCCTTTTCGCATCCATTACTCATATCCAACATGCGATACGTACCTTGGGTAGAAAAATTAGGAAAAGTAGAGGCTAAATCACGCAACTAGCTTTGGCTAGGGTAAGGGATTGCCTTAGGCGTTGCCTTTGCCTTCTCCCTTATCAAATGTGACCCCCGATCCCTCTCTTTGGTTGCGTAGACCTAAAAGTTCTTTAAAAGGGTTTGCTTACTTTTTCTTTCAAAAACAAAACAAAAAATCATTTTTGGGTGACTTGATACACCCTAACTCCATACCAAGTGGCGACTCCATTTTTCATCCAAAAACCCTTTTTGAACTTTATTTGGCCAAACCGTCGCATTTCACAATCCCACGGCCTTTATTTTCACTTTCGCACGTTCACATACATATTTCACACACTACTTCCACACCATTATCAAAAAGTGGGGCGCGACACTTATTTGCCTAAATGGTCGAGTGTTGGATTTCTTGAAGGATGAGTGTTGAGTCTTGCCCGCTGCGTTTTGTTTTGTTCGATTCTTTTTCCTTTCTTCCTTCTTGTTTGTTCATGGGCTCCCGTAAGTTTTGTTGTTTTTGTGTTCTGTGGAGTTTTGATGATTGTTCGAAAGTTTGCTAGAGAGATTTTGGGACTTTAATGGCAATTTTCCTTGGCATGATACAGAGAATGTGCGGGTGTTACTGTTAAGTTTCTATAGAGTAATCTAGATTTGGCAGAAATCTTTGAAAGAATTAAAATTTGTAAGCTTTCCTTATGCTGGTTTTCTTTTTTTTGTAGAAAGTGGTAGATAGTTAAACGAGTTGTCCAGGTCTGCATGCCTTTGTTATCCTACTGTTGTGCTAGAATCTAAGGATTTATGTAGCAAAGCGAGAGGACTAGATGGTAGGCTGGTTTTTTAGTTTCAGATTATGATTTTTGGTGAAATTTTTTGAGCGAAGCTGTGTTTGGGTCCGAAATCTGAGTTTGGAAATGAAAATGCAGCAGGCTTGCACTTTTGGTTGGCTGAGGTTTTTGCATTGTTGAAATGTGTGATTTGTTTGCCATGTGATTGGAATACCATGAGGTAGAGTCATGTTTTGAAGTAGAGTTCAGTTGCATGTTTGGGGGCTGAAATATTTGGATTAGGATCAAATGCTTGCTGGAAAATAAATTTCAGGTTGCCAAATTTTTTACATGAGTGTTTTTCCAGAATTTTGCATCAAATCTTTCCATGTTTGAGTTCCTTCCCATGTTTTTGCTTGTTGGGATATCAAATTCATGTCTTGTTTGTTTAGTTCAAAGTTTGGATGTTAGATCAAGAAAACTTCGGTTAAGGCATATGTTTGAATATGAATCCGGTCTTAGAAGGTGAAGCTAAGAAAAGTTGCAGCAGTTTCGTTCTTCAAATGATTGCATACTTGCCCAGAATTTTGCATGGGATTTTTCTAAGTTTTCTGCCTGCTTGGATGATGGTAATGATGCAGTTTGCTGCTTAGTTTAAAGCTGTGTTTTGGATGAGAAAATTACATCTAATGAACACCATAAATGTAGCTAACCTTAGCTGGAAATTGCAGAAGAATACTTCAGATGTCAAAAGCTTAGTTGCAGAAGCTTGTTTTGTAGCTTTGAATGAAAACTTGCATGAAACTTTTCCAACAATTGTATTATTTAGAGGTGTTCAGCCATGTTTTTTATTGGAATTGTTTCAAAGCTGTGGTATGAATTTTGTTTGCTGAAAGCATAAAAGCAAGGTATTGCAGAAACTTGCGGCACTTTTTATTTTTCCTCCTATCTCTGTTTTTTTTTCTTAGTTTGCATTCCTGATGGTCTGCTCTGATTCTTTGTTTCAAATCCTGCTATGAAGTTGCATGTTTAGTCGATGATGGATAGGTAGAATTCTAGTTTCTTGTTGAATCTGCTTGCATGATTGAAATGGAAAGAAAAGCCACGGCTGAGAATTTGCAGCAAACTTGGAAGCAAAAGAAAGCGTGTAACATTTTTAGTTGCAGAAGTTTAAGCCATACGTAGTTGCATGTTTTGCATGAAAATAACTTCTGATTTTAGCACTTTGACCCCCCAAGTTTCCCTTGGTTCCCCTGTGGCCCAAATAATTGGGAAAACCAACCAATTTGACCCCTTTAACATGTTATTTTCCCTTGATTTGCTTTCATGGGATTATTGAACAGAACATGCATGAGTTTTTTGGGATGAGATTTTGAGGTTTCAGTAGCTTTTAAGAAACTTATGACTTTAATTCGGATTCTTTATTGTTTAATCCTAGCAAATTGGTTTTTATTTGTTTTTATGTGATTTTTATCATTTGATTGGGGGTCTCACCTTAGGTCCTTAATTTTATTTTATTTTATAGTAACAATAAATTGATCCCTTGAATATTCTTTAATTCTTTAAATGGATCTTTGTTTGTTTAATTGGATGAATAGGGGATGTTTAACTTCTTGGAATGCTTTGTTTAATTATTCAATTTCATATTTATTCTTTTCCTTGAGATTTTGTTAATTAAAGTGATGCATTAATCCCTTGTTTTGATAGTTTTAGCCCAAATTATCTCTTCCTTTGGTGACTCTAGCCCAAATTAAGTCTTGTTCACTTTACTAACATCACAAACGGGGAGGCATAACTTCTTTTATCCTTTTTTTGTCTCTCCTCTATGTGATCCAACGTGCTAAGTGAGAATTGCATGTCTACTTTGCTTTTCCTTGCCTCTCCTTAATTCCTTTCATTTATTTCATTTGCTTTTGTTTTTATCAAGTTATTCTTTATGGGGTATGTGTACACCTCTTGGCTTGTAATAGATAGGGTTTGGAGAGCATTTTTGTCCATTTTTCCCCTTCCCCTTTTGTTTTAGTTAGCTAATGTAATAGGTTCATTAGATTGATTGCTTGCTTTTGTTGCTACGTGTTAATTTGCTTTATTAGGCTCTTGCATTTAGTCGAGCATGCTAAGTGTTATGTGCTACGTGTTTATAAATGATTGGCATGTCTACTTGCTTTCTATAGTCATAGATGAATGTAATGGATGAATGCACATCACCACACTAGTCCAACGCTAGTTGTGGCTCATTGTCCCGTTTTCCACTACTCCAACGCTAGTAGGAATTCATAGAAAAGGGCTAGTCCAATGCTAGACTCAATAGGCCGTCCCCTCTCGTTAGTGCATATTTGCATGTTTCACTTCATTTCATGCATTTTTCCTAGTTTTTCTAACATTTGGCATGCTCCTCCAACCCTTTACCCTTCATTTTAGGCTTTTGCATCTTCATGCTAGTCATAGGGTACATTTGCTTGAGGGTCCCCTTTCGATAAGGGAAACGAGCGAGTGTGGCTCCAAAATAGCCTTAGCACGCTAGTTTTTCCTTCTAATCAAAGGGAAAATTAAAGTCATGGAGTTAGGCGTCATTCCCGTACCTGACTTGATGCATTCCTATAGGTTCATACATTTTCATCCTCATTATGTCACTCCCTCACCCTCTTACCCACATTTTCTCACTACTTATATCTTTCTCAATACAAATGCCATATTCACACATTTTTCTTCCTATCACTCGTTTTCTACCTCACAAGTTGCACCCAATTGCACTTATATGTATCTACTATCATATTTTCATCCATTTGCACACAAACACCTTTATTTTCTCAAATCTGCACACATGCACTTGTCTTACATTTGCACACATGCACGTTTTCTTACATTTTCACACTTGCACTCGCACTTGAGTCTTCATTTGCATCATTCGCGACCTCTATGAGGACTTTCCTTATTGGCCACCACAATTCATGTGGTTGGGACCAAAAAGCCTCATAAGAAACATTTTAGATTTAGGATTGCATTTGTTTTCATGTCCATTAGTCACATCCAACATGCAACGCATATTTTGGGTAGAAGAATTAGGAAAAGTGGGGCTAAGTCACGCAACTAGCTTTGGCTAGGGTAAGGGAGTGCCTTAGGCTTTGCCTTTGCCTTCTCCCTTATCAAATGTGACCCCCGATCCCTTTCTTTGGTTGCGTAGACCTAAAAGTTCTTTAAAAGGGTTTGTTTATTTTTTCGTTCAAAAACAAAAATCATTTTGGGTGACTTGGTACACCCTAACTCCATACCAAGTGGCGACTCCATTCTTCATTCAAAAACCCTTTTTTGAGCTTTGTTTGGCCAAACCGTCGCGTTTCACAATCCCACGGCCTTTTATTTTTATTTTTATTTTTCGCACACGTTCACATACACTACTTTCACACACCTATTTCAAAAAGTGGGGCGCGACAGGGACCCTAGATTTGTATCTCGATTCTGGCAAAGGCTGCAAGAGGCTCTAGGAACTAAGTTGAGCTACAGTACAACGTATCATCCTCAAACTGTGACACCCCCACTTCTCCCAAGGGCGAACCCAAGGGTATCCGTGGGACGCCTGCCTAGTTCTCGCCAGGATTGGGTACAATTGCACTTCAAACTTAAGAATAACCAATTGAAACTAAAAGTCAAAGATAGAAAGGAAGGTAAATTCCTTTATAATTGTTCAGGTCTTACATCATAAGCTACCAAAATATTTTACATTCCCAAAATAGGCAGTTTCCAAAAGTTGTCTAAACAAATACATTCAAAAGTCTAATCAAAAGGGCCATCAAGTAAGCTTCTCCAAATTCCTCTCATTTCAGTTCCTGCTAAGGAAAACAAATCTAACGGGGTGAGCGAATGCTCGTGAGGCCAAGAAAATCATGCAAGCAGGTAATTCAAGTAGCAATAAAGCTGGTACAAGAGATAAAACTATAACATTCAAGTAATTCCTGAATATTCACAAAATACATTCAGGAAGGGTATGGGAGCTTTTAGGAGCTCATTTCCACTTGTTTTGCCAAATTTCAATCTAATAGTCCGTAGAACTTTACTTATTCCATTTATGAGTCTGAGTCGAATGAGAGGTACCTCCCACCCGAATCGGTGTGGTACATACTATCGCTCAGTGGTCAATGAGACATCGCTTCAATCGACTTATGCTTTGCTTATAGTTCTGAGTCGAATGAGAGGTACCTCTCACCCAAATTGGTGTGGTACATACTATCGCTCAGTGGTCGATAAGACATCGCTCCAATCGACTTATGCTTTGCTTATAGTTCTGAGTCGAATGAGACGTACCTCCCACCCAAATTGGTGTGGTACATACTATCGCTCAGTGGTTGATGAGACATCGCTCCAATCGACTTATGCTTTGCTTATAGCATAATTAATCATTCCATTCAACGAGTTTGGGCGTCCCCCGGATACGGATACAAATACTAATACGAATATGAATATAAGTTGTCCCCCGAATACGGATACGAATACTAATACGAATACGAATATAAGTCGATGAGCAACGCTCGAATCGACGATTCCAAATACGAATCACATCCATATTACTAAGCACAAGTCGGATATGAATTTACATAGCAAAATACGAATATAATTTCGTTCGTAAGAGAACGAGTGTTGTAAAGTACACACTCGTCTCAAAATTTAAAATTCACATAATGGATAAGAAACAGTTAACCACTTAGCAACAAATTTATGCACTTGACACTCACAGTGATTCAAGTAGCAAGTTCAAATGATGGTTTAGGCGTCTCCCGTGAGATCCTCTGGAAGGTCCTCTTGAGTGCCTGAGCATTTAATAATAAACTATCACTTATAAACCCCAATTAGTAATGAAGACTGCACCCTTATACAATCTAAGACAATTTCACGAAAATGAGCCTTAATTGTGACAGCCCCACCTTCCCTTAAGGCGCACCAAAGGAGTTAGCGGACTGCCTGTGTGAGGCCCCAGTTCGTTCTACGTTGATATATTCATTAATTGGGCGGTAACGTTTGGTTTTGGGAGTATTTCGAAAACCCTAAGTAGGGATTAAGATTTAAACCCTAAGTTCCGGTTAAGATTGAAAACCCGTTTTTTCTACATTTTCTTTATTAGAAAATTCCCCAGATAATTTTTATGAGTAAATATAGTTTTTAGATGATTTTTCTAGTATTGGTTAGATTTTGAGAAATTAAGAACGTATGTCGGACGTGGGACCCACTAGTGTGAAAAGTTCGGAAAAATTCGGTCAATTAGGTTAAATTCCGGATACTGTGTAAAATTTATCGGGTGTTAAGAGATAAGTAGAGAGTGAGATATGATTGATGTGAGAGAGAAAAGAAAGGATAGGAATGCATTAATGGTGGTGACAAGTGTCACCATTTCATTGGAGAAGACTTAAGAATTACTATTCACTTTCTTGACTTTTTTGACCAAAAGATTAAATATCCAAAAATTGCTCAAAAATCACCATTTTCTTCCTTGTGTTGGCCGGCCCTTTCTCTCTCAAAGAAGAAGGAAATTCTTCAACTTTCAAGCTTCCAATTGGACCAAAATCCACCAAATCAAGAGTTTAAGTTAGTTTTACTCCATACAATCTTTCCTTTTGGTGATATTGGTTGGTTTATTGAAGCTTTTTGGAAGAGCTAAGGTGTCCATCATCTTCCTCTCTCTTGTTATTAGGTGAGTGATGCTTCAACCTTTCCCCTATACTTAATGATGGTTTTTTTTGTGCTTAATGGTGGCTTGAGTGATGGAATATATGATTTATTTCTTGATTTGAAGAGTTTTGGTGAAGTTTTTATTTTATTGGGAATTTTTCTGGTTTAATATGAATGGGATGTTGTGGCCTTGTATGATGAATGGTAATGGACTATAATGACTCTAGTGGGTGTGAATTGTGGATAAATGCAACCAATTATGGATTTGGATTGGGAAAATGAAAAGCTAGGGTTCATAAAACCCCAATTCTGTCCGGTTTTGGATCATAGGGTTAGAGGCCGAATTTGATGTGTTTGAGGTGCCTGTAAAATTTCAGGTCATTTGGATTAATGTAGAATGAGATATGACGAAATTACTGTAGCTGTTCTGCTTTGGACAGAATGCGAAAACTGTACTGGTAATTGGCCATTTTGACTGGAATTGGTTTGGATTTGGATGTTGGTGTCTTCTGATGAAATGTAGCTGGATGTCTTAGCTAACTTATGCCTTTGGAATTTCGGCATTTGGACTTGTATGGACTGAGATATACCGATTACAGTTTTCTGTGTTTTGCAAACCTGTTTTGGTAATTCTGGTTTCGTATTTTGCATATTTGACCTAGTTGTGCTAGGATTTGGACTGAGTGGCCTTCTACATTGTTGTACCCCTGTTTCTTAGCTTCGAAAAGGTGGGTCTTACACCCCCCATCCGATAACCATAGTGAATTTGGTGCCATTACCGCATATTGAGGTCAAATACGGTTTGTGATTCTGGTACGTTTTTGGAAAGTTTATGGCTGGAACTTTGGCTTCACATTTGACTGAGTTACAAGCTGTTTGGGCTTCCGACCAAAACACCAAACTTATAGCCCTATATCAGAGCTTTCTAACGCCCTTGGAATTTCATGAATCGGATTTATAAAACCTGAGATATAGCCGAGCAAACCAGGCCTGCCCGTGAAAATGACCAGAAATCTGTTTTGGTCCTGATGACCAATTTCCGTTCCGAATTTGGATTGCCGACCTTCATGAAAGTTGTTCCATTTGGAATGAACTATCTAACTGCCAATTTTCAGCTCTTTTGACCATGTGTAGCATAGAAAACAGTTAGCACTCAAAACTGACCATTTGTGCATTGACCAGATTTCATAAGTGATTGTGTTTGGTTCATTTGGGACTGAAGCCTCCAGTTTCAGTTCTGGATGTCTTCATAACAGTTGTTGTTCATCCTTTAAGCTTCGATTTGGCATCTCATCCGCCTTAATCCGATATTCGTAGCTCAACTTATGGGTGAATTAGAAATGAGTATCAAATCTGCCATTTCCGTTTCCGTCTGTCATATTTACGTGCGCACGTGTTGTTTTGCCGTTTTGCTTGTTTTGGGCATGTTAGTGGCCGTTTGTGATAAAATCTTCTATTTCAGACAGCGGTGAGCTAGGCGGAGCCGGTGGGGCCCACTACTAGCGAACGCGCGAAGCGATTTTGGTTTCGTACTACTTTTGGTATTTTGAGTAAGTATTCACGCCAGTTTGGTGTGTTTTCTTTGCTATGTGTTTGAGATATGTGAAAAGGGCACTTAGGCGAGGGTGTACTTTATCGCACTCGACCTAAACCCTAATTTGAATGTATAATTGTACTTGGCATATGTATATGAACCTTTTGGAACCAAAACCCTTGAGCTTGTGGCTCGGGGCGACTTTCGAATAAAGTTTGTGAAGTTTGCAAAGTTTGTGATTTTGAATAATTTTGTGAAGTTTGTGAGTTTGGGGCGAACTCTTGACCTGGTTGGACTATTCGAGCCGGTTAGGGCTTGGTCGAAGGCAGTCCAACTTAGTCTGAGGTCACCAAGTTTGTAGGTTCATGTTATGAACCAATTTTGTGAATCCGGTTCACCGAGAAAGTGACCAAGTTTGTGACCCGAGCTTGTGACTCAAGCTCAAGTTTGTGATTTCGTTCGCTCGGGCAAGTTTGTGAGGTGACTGGCCAGTGAGGGTGATAAGGTGTCGGTGGGTGTACAAGTGAAGTTCTACGGACTATTATTTGCGGTCGACGGAGTGTCGGCAGGAGATCATGCATGGCACATGAATTTGCTTTGGAGCCACCCGTATCCTTATTATATGATGTTGTTCTTTTCTGCTTTTGCTTTACTCTTATTGTGTAATTGTTGCTACATGAATTTACGCTTTCGCCCCTGTTTACTTACTAAGCATATAGCTTACCCCATTCCTTTTGTTTTCCTTAGCAGGGGCCGACGCGGGGACTTTTGGCTCGTATACTAGTATAGTAAGATTGGCTTGTAATAGTTAAACAGTTAGGATGTTTGTTTTTGTTTTGGTGGTTTGACTCGATACTTTTGGAGAATGTAATTATAACTCTTTTGGGGTTGTATATATTGTATTTAGTGCTCTTTCGAACTTTAAGTTTTGAGTCCTGGCGCGAGCTAGGCAGGCGGCCCGCCAATACCCTTGGGTTCGCCCTTGGGAGAAGTGGGGTCGTCACAGCCTGCCCAACTCTCGCCAGGACTACTAAAACGGTAAAACACCAACTCAAGTAGTTCGGGCATCTATTAGCGCGCTTAACCCAACCAACAATTGAGAAACAAAAAGCAAAAGTCAAAGCGTAAAGTGAATAGTGACTGCCACGTCACAATCCGCCAAGACCCAATCGAATACAAGTAACTTCTTACAATCCCTGAAAGGAATATATACAAGCCAAATATAATACATTGAACATCAGTACACCTCCACTGTTACAAACCACATTCGTATGTCTACAAGCCAAAAGAAAGCATTTAAATCCAAGTACAATTAAGGTTCCCACTATTGAGGAGCTATACAAAATCTCTCAACTAGCTCTACTCAACTCATTCTTCCAAATCAAAAGTTCAAAAGATAATTCCCTGTAAGGAAAACAAAATTAACAGAGTGAGCTTTCGCCCAATGAGGTACTATCACGTAAATATACCAAGAGCACCTAAACACAAGAATATTCAATCCAAATACGTACGTCAAGTAAGCAAAAGCAATAACACCCAAGTATACGGAATAAAAGGATACGGATGGCTCTCAAGAGCCCTTTTCCTCTTTTGCCATACTTGATGTCATCTCATTGACTCTCCGTCAATGTATACTAGGTAATCATGACCGTAGACTCCTCTTTACTCCAATTATCCGTCCACCTCACTTTCCCCTTCCCGGGCCCGAACACCAAACAGTACAGAATTGGTATTACTCGAGTATACCGGAATCAAGGGTCTCATACCCCAAAGATTCCCAAATACAGTCCCCATGGCTTGTCAAATATCCCCGACCAAGTCCTTACTGGCTCGAGTCTATTGACTTCCAATGAGGTAGAGCTCAGAGTGAACAGAAAAGATCCAGAGTTACAGTAAAGGTCGGCATGCAAGCGACACCAAATCAAGTACAGTCAAGAGTATTCAAGTGATAAGATAAACAAACAAGTAGGCCTAATATAATAACCAGTCAAGGAGGCCAGAGAGTACGAGAGTGGTAAAGTACACCCTCGCCTCACCTAGTCCAAACAATCATCACAACCAGTCCCAATCACAGAATTCAAGTACAAGAAAGCCACGGAATAACAAACATGTGAGTAGTACACTCACCAAGTCAAACAAAGTAATTTCACAAGTTTTCGCCTGATGTGAGCCTCGGATCACCGGCGCGCCCTATAGTAATCAAGAAAGTATAATTGAGACTCAAACACGAGTCGAATACCTTTTTCTAGGAACAATTAAGGCAAGAACTGTGACAGCCCCACTTCCCCCTAGGGCGTACCCCAGGGTTCGGCGGACCGCTGCCCAACTCTCGCCGGGACTCAGTCGTTCACTACAATCCTTAAATGAATTACAATATAAATCTCAAATATACATCACATTGTCCACAAACATACATCCAAGTCTCCAATAATTACATGTCATAAGCGAAGCGGAAACGATTCTCAACTATACATAAAATGATTCCAAATCCAAATTATACAAGATATATGCCATCCAGTCACGTGAACAAGTACTACAAGTCCTTCCTTCGCCACGAGCCCTGTGGAAGGGAATAAAATATTTTTGGGGTGAGCTAGAAGCTCAGCGAGTAACCATTAAAATCAGTAATCAAATCGGTTTCACAATAGTTCATTTCAATGATGTCATAAATCAAATGATAAGTCCAGAAACAATTACAGCATTTACAATACATTAAAATGGAGTATCAATAATTCAAGAAACATTGTAATTTACAATGGAAAGCGATAGTAACATTCATGTAAAGATACGTTCGTTCTCCTGACATTTCCTCCTTCCTTCAAACTTTTGAAAAATGCATTTTCGTTTCTTTTGTAAATAAATGCCTCGCTCATTTGGTCATTCATTTCATTCACCAGACTCCACCAACCTCCACCAACCTACAAAGGTAATACTCGAGTATACCAAACGTTCACCCAAGTCCCTAATCGCCCGACCGAGACCGTTTCTGGCTCGAGACGACTGGTAACAAGGGGCAATGGCCAGTTCAGCCCAAAAGGCTTACATCATGCGCAACTAGCATTTCAATAATTAAATCCTTGAAAATTGCACAGTTATTTAGGTCGAGTGCGATAAAGTACACACTCGCCTAGAAAGCTCGTTTTGGAAATCATTCAAAACACTTAACACGTTATCAATCAATAATACAAGTCATGAAGTCAAGAAAATATAGCAAATAAGGAACACTCATATGCAAGCACGCATGATATGCAAGAAAACAGTTCAAAAGTAACTTTGAAAACAGTTTAAAGGTAAATAATGCAAGAAAACGGTACAAAAGTAACTTTGGAAACAGTTCAAAAGTAAATAATGCAAGAAACGGTTCATAAATAACTTCAGAAATAGTTTGAGGTCACTCACCTCCATGGCTCAGAAATCATCCATCATATAACATTGCCTTGCTCAAATCCAAGTCTTAGATCACAAACTCAAAGCAATCAAACCCTTTAAACTTCGGACAGCACTTCCCCTAAATTTGCTTACTTTCCCAGCCATCATGGCTTCATTATATCTTCAGCCAGTCCCAAAGGTACACATACAACAACAAGTTCATCCAATAGCCATTCAGCAAGCTCCAAGTAATACGAGTACAATTCAAGCTAGGGAAAAGTTCGGAAATGAAAGTTAAGCTCAAAACCAGAAAAATAGTTTTGACGTCATTTTGCGGTAATGGTACCAAAGGCGTTACGATTATCGGATGAAGGTGCAAGATACACTGTTTCGAAACTAAGAGATAGGGCTCCAATATCACAGAAGATCACTCAACCCAGTTTTGAGTGCAAACAGGTCAAAAATGCAAGATACCACATCAAAAACGTAAAACAGATTCACCAAAATGCATTCTAGCGGAAACATCATAACTCAGGCTCTACAAGTCCAAATCCAGAAATTCCAAAACCAGCTGAAAGCTAAGAAACAGAGATAAATTTCATTAGAAGACCTCAACAACCAATTCGGAAGCATTCCTGACCAAAACAACCAATTACAGAAGCAATTCCCAAATTCGGGTAAAACCAGGGCAGCAAGGGTAATTCCGTCTTTTCTCAAGCTACGCTACTCCGATTGACATGAAATTTTGAAGGCACCTCTAAAATATCATTCCCTATAACTTTAATGAAGACCACTCAGTCCAGTTCTTACCCTAACTAGGTCAAATTTTCCAAAACAACTCCAGATTTTCCAGTTCGAAATTCACTGCAGAAATCAACTAGCAGTCCTGCTTTATTCACTCATATCGCAGCACACACAACTCCAATTCAGGTAATTCCAATTCCATTTGAAAGCTAAGATACAGGGCTAGAATTCTTAAGAAGACATCAACAACCAAATCGGTAGTATTCCCAGTCAAACTACCCAATTACCAAAGCTGATTACTATTCTCGGATAGAAACAGTGTAGCAGGGGTATTTCGGTCGTTTCACAGGCTACCGAGCTCAGATTGGGCTGAAAATTTACAGGCAACTATAAAACATCATTCTCTACAACTTTCATGTTTTGTGCTAAGGCCAATTCGGCCTCTAACCTGGTCAAACAGAAACGGGCAGAATTGAGGAAATGAAACCCTAACTGGAATTTTTGCATTCAAGTCAGAAATTTTCCACTAAAACATCTCTTTAGCTATCACAAGTCATTAATTTAACAAAATCAAGAACAAAAAAAGGATGGCTAGACATGATACCTTGAAATATCAAGAAAGGTAATGGCTTAGGGGTTTTTCTTCCAAAACAACTCCACCAAGAGCTTCAATCTTCCTTAGCTAGCAAGTTTTATGAAGTGGTTTGCAAATTAATCGGTTAAAACTCAAGCTTTGGACAAGAAATTGAAGTGGAAGATGAAGGAATTTTCTTTCTTTTCTCTCTCTCTAATTTCAGGCAAAGGAGACAAGAAAATGAATGAATTTTGGTCAAAAATCTGATTTTATTAAAGTTACCAATCTTGGTCAAAGTCCAACACCTTTTTGATTAGCCAATCACAATTAAGCTTAGGAACTTCATGGAACCTTTAGGAAGTCACACTATGGCCCCAACTTCTTTTAATCTTTACAATTAACTCCAATGAGTTGTCAACAATATACCGCATTTACCGCACTAGCGGGTCCCACATCCATAACGCACTTCAAATTTAACGTGGACTAACTTGTATCAAGGAAATGATTTGAAAACTATATTTCATTATAAAAATGTATAAAAAAATGAATATATTGAAGAAAACAAACTTAGAGACAAGAAAACAAAATAATGTCGAGAAAATATATAAAAATTTTCGGTTGCTCATACTCATATTTTTCGGGGCGTCACAATCTCCCCTCCTTAAAAGAATGTCGTCCTCGACATTCCCTCTTGTACCGATCAAGTCAACACATCCCGCAAGAATCACTAATATTTCAAACCAAACCCACAGTCCGGCATCCTAAACTTCAAGCCTAGGATACACTACAGAGATCTGAAGCCTAAGCTCTGATACCAACTGTGACGGCCCCACCTCCCCCTAGGGCGTACCAAATGGTTCGGCGGGTCGCCTGCCCAGCTCTCGCCGGAACTCAGTCGTTCACTACAGTCCTTAATTAAATTACAATATAAAAATCAAATATGCATCAAATTCTCCAAGAATTACATATCACGAACCCACTTAAGTCCAAACGTTCATACAATCCCTAATAACAACTATTACACAAGATGAAATCCAAAACTCAAACTGTGAGGACTCGCAAATTCCTTGTATTTTTCCTCAAAAATACCCTTTTATTTGAAAATTAGTATTTATCAAAGGCCACTACCCAAATGTTACACATTAAGAGTAGATAAACCTAGAAAATAGGGTTTCATACTTCGGTTTCAAGGTTTGAGCAAAATTAGGGTTTTTCGATTTTTCCGCCGGATGAATTTCGGTATGGAGCAAGGATCAAATTTGGTGATTAAGAGTGACTTTTAAGTGAGAAATAATATGTGATTAGGAGCAATGAGATAAGGTTAGTGAATGGGAAGTGAAAACCCTAGTACGTGAGTTTTAAGAAAAACGGCGCGAACCGGCGGGTCCCGCGCACTACCGATTGAACGCACCACTTGACCATCATTTTTCTTACCAAACAAGTTTATTGACTTTTGCACAAAATATCTTCTTAAATTGCAGCAGCTTTGACCGAAATTTGTGGCTCATAAGGAAGGGAAGAAAGAGAAAATCTTGTGGACAAAATTAGCCCAAGTGTTGAAAAATTGTGTGGACACAATTAAGCCTTAATCATCTTACCTTCCTATAAGACAACTTGAGCCTTTTCTCCCTCATTCTTTCTTGCTAAGAGCCGAGCTCAAGGGGAGAGAAAAGAAGAGCAAGAACAACAAATTTTCCTTCTTGATTTGCTTCAATCAAAGTTAGAAATCCAAAACTAAACCGATTAATCTTGTTCTTGAGTAGTTAGTTAGTGTTTGGTGGTGAAAGTTTGGAAAGGGAAAAGCTTGGGGCTGCCCTTAGTGATCTCTAACCAAGGTAAGAGAGCTTATCTCTCCAAGTTTTAGTTCAATCTTGTTCAATTAAGCTTGGTAACTTGATTTTACGGTAGAATCATGGATGCTAGCATGTTTGGAAGTTTTTCCCCAATTTATTTGATGAACTAGGGTTCTGATTTTTCTGCCTAATTTGATGTATGATGTGTAAATGTTGCAATTAAGGTTATATAAGGTTGTTTAGTGGTGATTAGAACCAGAAATTTGAGGAAATTACACTTGGAGTTAAAAATTCCAGATTTCTGGAAAATTTCCCAAACATTCTGTCCGGTTTTGTTGCTATATGTTAGAGGCCGAATTGGCCTTGGGTCAAAGAAGGAAAGTTGTAGAGAATGGTATTTTGTAGGTGCCTGTAAAATTTCAGCTCAATCGGAGCAACGTAGGACGTGAAAAGTCCAAAATGCCCTCACTGTTCTAAGTATTTTCCAGCAGTCCGTTTCAGCAGTTGAGTCCAGTTTATCACGATTTTTGACCAGGATCTATTCTGATTTAGCTCTGGACCAAAACATGAAAGTTGTAGTGCTCTGAAGTAGCTTTAAAATTCCTCTAAGAACACCTGATTCGGACTTGTGTACTCTGAGATATGTCCATTACAGTGTTATGCGCTTAAACAGCCGACGAATTGGTTTTTGGTTTAGTAATTTGAGAATTTGACCAAGTTACATTAGAAACTGGACGAAGTAACCTTCATGAACATTGTAGCCCTGAGTCTTAGCTTCGAAACGGCATAGGTTGCGTCTTAATCCAATAAGCGTAGCCTCGGATAAGTTATTTCCGCTTTCATACGTCAAATCTGTCTTTTGCTAAATTGAATTTCTGCACTTGTTATGACTGTATTTCTTATTCTTCTGATATTGTGAGCCTATGGAACGGCTCTTGACTTGAATTGCTTATGTGTGATGTTGGGTTGTGATTGAGGAAAAATAATGAAGCCAAAATGGCTGGAAAATTAGGTAAACACAAAGGGCGTGCTGCCCAAATTTTCGCTCGAGGGCTAGGTTTCTATTTGAACTTGTATACTTTTGTTTGGCCAATACCATGACCGGTTTTCCATTTTAAAACATGATTTTTCATCCTGGGGATCAAACAACCCTCTTCTTACTTAAAAGTCATCTTTACACGTTTTACTCTTAATTAGTCGGGTTTCTTTGTTTCCCTTAAATGTTTTGCTCGATAAACTATAATAATGTTCTCTTGTTCAACCTTAGGTTTCATTGGTGATTAAGGGTAATATCCGGGAGGATATTTTGCACGATATTTTGCATTTCTAGGTGAGTGTTCCTTGTTTGTTATATTTCCTTGACTTATTGGCTTGTTATTATTGATTGATAATGTGTTAAGTGCTTTCAATGATTGTTAAAACGAGTTTTCTAGGCGAGTGTGTACTTTATCGCATTCGACCTAAATAAATGTGAAATTTTCAATGATTAAATGATTAAATGCTAGTTGCGCATGAATGTAAGCCTTTTGGGCTGAACTGGCCATTGCCCCTTGTTACCGGTCGTCTCGAGCCAGAAGCGGACTCGGTCGGGCGATTAGGGACTTGGGTGAACGTTTGGTATACTCGAGTATTACCTTGTAGGTTGGTGGAGACTGGCCAACGGCCAGGACGGGGGTGAATGAATGAATGAACGAACGAACGAACGAGGGTTTATTGATAAACGAGAAATGCATTTTCAAATGACTGGAGGAATAAGGGGAAATGTCAGGAGAACGAATGAACGAATGAACGAATAGCTCCATGTGAGCCCGTATCCTTTAAATGAATGTTACTATCGCTTTCCATTGTAAATGTTCCTTGAATTATTAATACTCCATGTTTAATGTATTGAATTGATTGTTGATTATCTGTTCGGAACATCACTGAGCTTTTAGCTCACCCCTTTAGTTTTGTTTTCCTTAACAGGGGACGGCGAGCAGGTTGAGAGCATAGACTAGCCTAGTTTAGGTATTTTGTTTCTTTTGTAATGGTTCTCGCCCTAGTGCTTGGCACGGGTTGGTTGTATGGTGAAGTGAGAACCTTTGTACATTTGATGGCTGTACTTCCTTTTGAGATAGCAATATATATAAGTTCCGCTTTAAGTTTGGATTGCTGCCCTATTTATTCTTGTGATTTATTCTGAATTTGATTAAGGTACGACTGAGTCCCGGCGAGAGCCGGGCAGGCGACTCGCCAAACCCTTTGGTTCGCCTTAGGGGAAGGTGGGGCCGTCACAGGTGGTATCAGAGCTTAGGCTTCAGATCTCTGTAGTGTGTCCTAGATTAAAGATTAGGATACCGGACTGTGGGATTTGATTGGACTTGAAAGTTAAGCGATTGAGGGATAAAATTTATAGTTGCTTCGCGTGGTTTCTACGTGGAGTGACCCTGGACTAAGTGGTGAATAAGTATGAGGGACTAAGTGAAGCTATGAATTGCGAATGTTATAGGCCTTAAATCTTTCTAATGGTATCTGAGGACCATAGATAGGTATGTCAGGTAGGAATTCCGATTGTAGATAGTTTACTCTTGGGACTGCAGCTCGAGATGTGAATTATCTTATTTCGGATTCTCGTGCCTGAGTACTCTAGAGATTGCGGTGCTGCTAAGTACTTGAGACTTGCATTTTGGGAACATGAACAGGCTTTGTCTGACTAGAATGAGCACAAGAGATCAGGGACATCTAGTTTGGATAGTAAGTGACGTGAGAGACCGGACGGGCTGATACTGGGACGACTTCACCTTTTCCTTTTGATTTACCTGAATATTGTCACTACATGTCGTCAGTTGTGTACTTGCGTATTGAATATCCGCTTGACTTGAGACGTATTTGTGTATTTGATTATTTGTTTCCTTGATATGTTTATGTGGTGTGTTATGTGGGTATGTGTTTATTTGAATATTTGGTGCCCTCAATAGTTACTTTAGTAACCTTATCGTGTTTATTTACTAAATTACCTCTTGGGGGAAAAGAAAAGAGAGGGAAAACATATATATGGACGGGAGACGTAGCCGTGGACGTGGACGTGGCCGTGGGAATGAACGAGCTCAAGAGCCAAGAGAGGAAAGAGAAACAACATCTGCACAAGAGCAAGGAACGAGGGTTGAAGCCGAAGACCAAATGGCAACGGTAATGCAACAAATGACAGATATCTTGGCAAGACTGGTGGATCAACAAGGCCAAATGGCCGTGAATCAACCCCGGAACCCTGAAATTGGAGAAGATAAGGCTCTAGAGAGGTTTCAGAAGTTTACTCCTCCGAAATTTCTTGGAGGATCTGATCCGGATATAGCCGAACAATGGTTAGAGGCCATGATTAATATTTTCACCGTCTTGAACTACACCGAGCAAAGACAAGTAAACTTTGCGGTGTTCCAATTTGAAGGATCGGCCCGAGCATGGTGGAACGTTATTAAAGCAAAATGGGAAAGAGAACAGACTGTATGGACATGGACGAATTTCATAAGGGAATTTAACGAGAAATACCTCCCTCCTTTAGTTCAAGAGAGGAGAGAGGAAGAGTTTATTGGACTACGCCAGGGAACGCTAAGTGTGGCCGAATATGAAACAAAATTTACGAAATTATCCAAGTTTGCTTCTGAATTGGTGGCCACAGAACGGCGAAGAGTAAGACGGTTTATACAGGGATTAAATTTGGAACTCCAAGAAGCATTAGCGGCAGTACAAGTGAATACGTTTACGGAGGCCCTTGAGAAAGCTCAAAGAATCGAGACTGCAAAGGCACAGATAAAAGCTTCCCAGACCCAGAAAAGGAGTGCATCGAGTCGTGTAACGGAGGAATTAAGTGAAGCGAGAGTCCCTTCCAAAGTGCAAAAAGTGAACTTTTTGTCCCACCCACCATGGACATTAGGGGCGATAGGTGAAGGATCTACAAAAGAAAGCCAAATCAGATTTGGGAAAAGTTTTCAAGAAAGCCAAAAGATGGCTTCTCACGTGGTCTGTGGGTACTGTGGAAAGGCAAATCATGTCGAAAGCGATTGTTGGAGAAAGGGGCGGAAATGTTTAATCTGCGGAAGTGGCGATCATCAAGTTAGCAACTGTCCGAGGAAACAGTCACGTGAAAGCAATACTCTGCAACTGGATGGAGCTAAATCACAAGTGAATGAAGGAGGGAAACGAACTAGCGGACCAGCAAAGGTTTATGCTTTAGACAACCGACAAGTTCCAGACTCGTCTGAGGCAACTGAAGGTAAAATTTCGAGGACGAAATTTTTTTAAGGGGGAGAGAATGTGAGGACTCGCAAATTCCTTGTATTTTTCCTCAAAAATACCCTTTTATTTGAAAATTAGTATTTATCAAAGGCCACTACCCAAATGTTACACATTAAGAGTAGATAAACCTAGAAAATAGGGTTTCATACTTCGGTTTCAAGGTTTGAGCAAAATTAGGGTTTTTCGATTTTTCCGCCGGATGAATTTCGGTATGGAGCAAGGATCAAATTTGGTGATTAAGAGTGACTTTTAAGTGAGAAATAATATGTGATTAGGAGCAATGAGATAAGGTTAGTGAATGGGAAGTGAAAACCCTAGTACGTGAGTTTTAAGAAAAACGGCGCGAACCGGCGGGTCCCGCGCACTACCGATTGAACGCACCACTTGACCATCATTTTTCTTACCAAACAAGTTTATTGACTTTTGCACAAAATATCTTCTTAAATTGCAGCAGCTTTGACCGAAATTTGTGGCTCATAAGGAAGGGAAGAAAGAGAAAATCTTGTGGACAAAATTAGCCCAAGTGTTGAAAAATTGTGTGGACACAATTAAGCCTTAATCATCTTACCTTCCTATAAGACAACTTGAGCCTTTTCTCCCTCATTCTTTCTTGCTAAGAGCCGAGCTCAAGGGGAGAGAAAAGAAGAGCAAGAACAACAAATTTTCCTTCTTGATTTGCTTCAATCAAAGTTAGAAATCCAAAACTAAACCGATTAATCTTGTTCTTGAGTAGTTAGTTAGTGTTTGGTGGTGAAAGTTTGGAAAGGGAAAAGCTTGGGGCTGCCCTTAGTGATCTCTAACCAAGGTAAGAGAGCTTATCTCTCCAAGTTTTAGTTCAATCTTGTTCAATTAAGCTTGGTAACTTGATTTTACGGTAGAATCATGGATGCTAGCATGTTTGGAAGTTTTTCCCCAATTTATTTGATGAACTAGGGTTCTGATTTTTCTGCCTAATTTGATGTATGATGTGTAAATGTTGCAATTAAGGTTATATAAGGTTGTTTAGTGGTGATTAGAACCAGAAATTTGAGGAAATTACACTTGGAGTTAAAAATTCCAGATTTCTGGAAAATTTCCCAAACATTCTGTCCGGTTTTGTTGCTATATGTTAGAGGCCGAATTGGCCTTGGATCAAAGAAGGAAAGTTGTAGAGAATGGTATTTTGTAGGTGCCTGTAAAATTTCAGCTCAATCGGAGCAACGTAGGACGTGAAAAGTCCAAAATGCCCTCACTGTTCTAAGTATTTTCCAGCAGTCCGTTTCAGCAGTTGAGTCCAGTTTATCACGATTTTTGACCAGGATCTATTCTGATTTAGCTCTGGACCAAAACATGAAAGTTGTAGTGCTCTGAAGTAGCTTTAAAATTCCTCTAAGAACACCTGATTCGGACTTGTGTACTCTGAGATATGTCCATTACAGTGTTATGCGCTTAAACAGCCGACGAATTGGTTTTTGGTTTAGTAATTTGAGAATTTGACCAAGTTACATTAGAAACTGGACGAAGTAACCTTCATGAACATTGTAGCCCTGAGTCTTAGCTTCGAAACGGCATAGGTTGCGTCTTAATCCAATAAGCGTAGCCTCGGATAAGTTATTTCCGCTTTCATACGTCAAATCTGTCTTTTGCTAAATTGAATTTCTGCACTTGTTATGACTGTATTTCTTATTCTTCTGATATTGTGAGCCTATGGAACGGCTCTTGACTTGAATTGCTTATGTGTGATGTTGGGTTGTGATTGAGGAAAAATAATGAAGCCAAAATGGCTGGAAAATTAGGTAAACACAAAGGGCGTGCTGCCCAAATTTTCGCTCGAGGGCTAGGTTTCTATTTGAACTTGTATACTTTTGTTTGGCCAATACCATGACCGGTTTTCCATTTTAAAACATGATTTTTCATCCTGGGGATCAAACAACCCTCTTCTTACTTAAAAGTCATCTTTACACGTTTTACTCTTAATTAGTCGGGTTTCTTTGTTTCCCTTAAATGTTTTGCTCGATAAACTATAATAATGTTCTCTTGTTCAACCTTAGGTTTCATTGGTGATTAAGGGTAATATCCGGGAGGATATTTTGCACGATATTTTGCATTTCTAGGTGAGTGTTCCTTGTTTGTTATATTTCCTTGACTTATTGGCTTGTTATTATTGATTGATAATGTGTTAAGTGCTTTCAATGATTGTTAAAACGAGTTTTCTAGGCGAGTGTGTACTTTATCGCATTCGACCTAAATAAATGTGAAATTTTCAATGATTAAATGATTAAATGCTAGTTGCGCATGAATGTAAGCCTTTTGGGCTGAACTGGCCATTGCCCCTTGTTACCGGTCGTCTCGAGCCAGAAGCGGACTCGGTCGGGCGATTAGGGACTTGGGTGAACGTTTGGTATACTCGAGTATTACCTTGTAGGTTGGTGGAGACTGGCCAACGGCCAGGACGGGGGTGAATGAATGAATGAACGAACGAACGAACGAACGAGGGTTTATTGATAAACGAGAAATGCATTTTCAAATGACTGGAGGAATAAGGGGAAATGTCAGGAGAACGAATGAACGAATGAACGAATAGCTCCATGTGAGCCCGTATCCTTTAAATGAATGTTACTATCGCTTTCCATTGTAAATGTTCCTTGAATTATTAATACTCCATGTTTAATGTATTGAATTGATTGTTGATTATCTGTTCGGAACATCACTGAGCTTTTAGCTCACCCCTTTAATTTTGTTTTCCTTAACAGGGGACGGCGAGCAGGTTGAGAGCATAGACTAGCCTAGTTTAGGTATTTTGTTTCTTTTGTAATGGTTCTCGCCCTAGTGCTTGGCACGGGCTGGTTGTATGGTGAAGTGAGAACCTTTGTACATTTGATGGCTGTACTTCCTTTTGAGATAGCAATATATATAAGTTCCGCTTTAAGTTTGGATTGCTGCCCTATTTATTCTTGTGATTTATTCTGAATTTGATTAAGGTACGACTGAGTCCCGGCGAGAGCCGGGCAGGCGACTCGCCAAACCCTTTGGTTCGCCTTAGGGGGAGGTGGGGCCGTCACACAAACCATACATGAGATAATCCATCATGATAGTTATATTAGGAACTGGACTAAGTGACCTTCATGAATGTTGTAGCTTTGTGTCTTAGCTTCGAAACGGCATAGGTTGCGTCTTAATCCGATAAGCGTAGCTTCGGATATGTTATTTCCGCATTCGTACGTCAAATCTGTTTTGTGCTAAGTTGAATTTCTGCACTTGTGATTGTTGTAATTCTTATTCTTATGATATTGTGAGCCTATGGAACGGCTCTTGACTTGAATTGCTTATGTGTGATGTTGGGTTGTGGTTGAGGAAAAATAATGAAGCCAAAATGGCTGAAAAATTAGGTAAACAAAAAGGGCGTGCTGCCCAAATTTTCGCCCGAGGGCTAGGTTTCTATTTGAACTTGTATACTTTTGTTAGGCCAATACTGTGACGCCCCACATCTCCCTAAGGCGGACCAAAGGGTATCCGCGGACGCCTGCCCAGCTCACGCCAGGACTCAAGCAATTCCATTCAATTTCAAACCGAACTAAACACTTCGATGAGAGCAACATGAATACAATAATGCGGAAGCGTTCAAACTTAACAAGTCATTTAATGTATCACCAGTACATCGGTAGTCATGAAACGACTTAAATTCAAAGTACACATCAGGGCCCAAACTTTTCAAGTTTACAATTTTCAAAAGTACAACCCAAACCAGGGCCTAGTCAAAATGTATAACAGGAGTCTTAACAAAATTTCAACGGATAGTTTCTCCATATTTCTCCAAGAGTCGGTCCTGTTAAGGAAAACAAAACTATAGGGTGAGCTAACGCTCGTGAGGCCAAGAACACACATGCAAGCACTTAGTCAAATAACAATCCCAAATTTAATAAATAAAGCCATGTCTTTTCAATAATCAATCAATCAAACATGAAAGGTAATCAGAAACAATTCAAGGATATAGTAGCTCTCAGGAGCTAAGTTCCACTCGATCTGCCGTTGTCATTCGTATACTTTCCCGCATTGACCCTCCTGTCAACCGGGTCGGTATTTCCATTTCCGTAGATCACCACTTACTTTCCTCCGTCCACCGTACACCCCAAGGGCCCACAATGACCATTATTGGGCGATACTCAACGAGTATGCCAAGCAAGACCTCTTATTAGGTCGAGCTTATGTGTATCTCACGGCTCGTCCAAATCCCCGACCAAGCCCATTGCTGGCTCGAGTCTAAGGACGGCCTATGAGTTTGGGCGTCCCCCATTCATTTGAAAGTCGAGGAGGTTCACTCCAACGACATAAGCATTCATGACATAACATTGCATTTCATTCATTCATTCAATACATTTCATTCATTCATTTGAAATTAGAACGAGTGCGATAAAGTACGCACCCGCCCTTATTTTTAAAACTTTCAACAAATCCCACAAATAAGCAAGTATCAAAATTCACACACTTGACACTCACCGAGCAATTCAATAAGAATTATTTTCCGGAAGTTCAAGTGTCCACGGTGAGATCCTCTTGAAGGTCTCCTTGCGCGCCTGGCAATTTAATAGTAGATAATCACACAATTAACCCACTTATCAAGAAAGATTGTACACTAGTACAATCTAAGAATTATTTTACAAAAAGGAACCTCGATTACACGTAAATCGAGGTTCAACTTGCCTTTTATTAGGTACAATATTATTTGAGTTTTTATCATGAAAATCGAGGGCAAAACGTTTGAATAATACTAAGAGAATTAAGAGTTTTGGAAAAACTCCTTTGCCTTGAAAAGTGAGAATTTCAGTTTTATCCTAAATCTTTGAAAAATCGTAACTCGCTCGGTATAAGTCGAGAATTGGAAAACTTTATACCGTTGGAAACCTCTTAGAGAGTACTATAAGTTCCTAGAAGACACTTTTCCATGAATTGAAGTGAAAAGTGGTCAAAAATGAGCTTGAAGACGCAGGGTCGGTTTTCATGGCAGAATTAAGTTGGATTTCGGCCAACTTTGAAAATTCGGCACGATTCACACGTTACAAACCGGCCTCTGAAATTTGCAGCTCAATTAGGGTTGCAAGTGAGGTGTATGACAAAACAAGCGGATCAAGAATCGGAGTTTCGAGTACCGAGATACGGTAGCCCGAAGTTGAGCAAATTCAAGACTGGATGAGAATTTTCCAGATTTGAACCCCCAACTTTAGAATTTTAATTAGGTATCGAAACGAACTTGAATTGGCACCAAAATTGGCAGTATTTCAATACTATATGGAAAGTATCTCTCTATCAAATTTCGGGGAAAAAAATACCTTCGGCAAGGTAGTTAATTAGCCAACCAAAGTTCAAGAAAAATCCTAAGGCAATCTGCCTTTGACTTTCATTTTCCAAATTTCCAATCGTCTAACCAAGAAAGTTATCCGACCATGGTTCATTTGTGAAATAAGGGTCTAAGATACACCCATAATATCTTTGGTAAGTGTTTAATATCAAAAACATCAACTAACAAGTTCACTCCAAGATTTGGTTCCAAACCAGTCCAAACATTAGGGTTTTCCAAAACAGAGCAGTCCACTTGTTTCAGTCATAAATCGGTCAATATAGCTCTAAATCGGGCATGGCTTACGCCGTTGGAAAATACATTCATAGGACTAAAATATCACAGAAGAAATCATTCCCAAATTCGGCACCCAGCTGGTTCAAATTCGGGCATCAAGTTGCTGCCTGACCACTTCATTCCACACGAACAGAGCAACAGGACAGCGAACTTAAAACATTTGGTTCGGCTTGCTCACAAAGAATCAGAACGTGTATTTTATACCAAATTAAAGCTAGGAATGTCTAGTTTCAAACGCCACCGACGGGTCATGATTTCGACATCCGAGGACAGAGTTATAGCCAAAATACTACTGCTGGTCAGAGTCATACGCGAATCAGTTTCCAGATTTGCTGGTTTCTAAAAAAAAATTCATTTGCCCATTCAAACCTCATTATTTTTCAATGAAATTTTCCACACCTCTAATACATCATATAAGCATCCAGTTCAAGCCATTAGTTCATTAAAAACTGGCCTTAAAATGGCCGAATAAAACAGGGGTAGAATCGGAAGTTTTTGCTTCTTACACCCAATGAAGTTCCTACTAATTACCCACCACTAATGCATCATTATAATCACTAAACCAACAATATAATCACCATCAATCATCACATCAGCAACAACAACCCAAGTGTGGGAATTCCAAGAGCCCACAATCACATTTTTACACCATACAAAAGCTAACCAAATGCATGCATGAACTTAACAAGGCAAGATAGCTTCCAATCTTCAAGTTTTCAAGGGTAGATCATCACTTACTTTGGGGTTGATGTTCAAGCAGAATTTCGGTCCTTTTTGCCCCAGAAAAACCGTGAGTTTTAGCTCTCTTTTGCAGCTCAAAATGCTCCTCAAGTGTCAAGCTAGGTGTGGTGCAAGTTTGGTTAAATTTGGAGGTGATTTGGGGTGGTTTTGGGTGAGATTAGTGTGCAGAAATTTTAGAACAAGGAGTTAGAGAGAGAGGGAGTGTTTTGGCCGGCCATGAGGAGAGAGAAGAGAGAGTGTGTTTGATCTAAGTTAGCTTCCAAGAGAAGGTGCAATGTGTGGTGCAAAATCACCCAAAAGTCAACTCTCATTAGGGGCCGTTTGGTGTGATTACGGCTCGATTTTCTCGCGCGTTTGGTTCACTAGTGCACTAAACCTCTAATGCATATATATTCATGTAAATATTATTCACTCTTAATTGTCCCGAAATAAGGGTCTAAAGTCCCTCAAATGAAGTCGCGCGTGTGAAAACGCGTACCGTCAATTTTACCGCTATAACGCGAAACTTTCGAAAAATTCTTATAACGATTGCACTACTAACTATCACTTGGATATTTATTCATAAGATCACCTATTTTAGGACCATAGTACAAGTCTCCAATATTCCAAGCTTATTGTGCTACTATGCGGATAAAATCTCCAAGCACTATTCACTATTTTTACGAAACGCGCTCTAGGAAATTAATTTTTGAAACGAATCATTTTAAAAATATAACGAAGTTACATTACCATGTATTTAGGTCTAATAAGGCTAGAAAATATTCCTTGGAAATAAAACCCAATTAAATAATTTATTAAGCCATAAATTAGGCATAAAATAATAGTTTTTGCGAGTCCTCACAAATACCATGACCGGTTTTCCATTTTAAAACATGATTTTTCATCCTTGGGTTCAAACAACCCTCTTCTTACTTGAAAGTCATCTTTACACGTTTTACTCTTAATTAGTCGGGTTTCATTGTTTCCCTTAAATGTTTTGCTCGATAAACTATAATAATGTTCTCTTGTTCAACCTTAGGTTTCATTGGGGATTAAGGGTAATATCCGGAAGGATATTTTGCACGATATTTTGTATTTCTAGGTGAGTGTTCCTTATTTGATTCTATGGCTTGTTGTTATCATTTGCTAATGTGTTAAGTGCTTTTAATGATTTCCAAAACGAGCTTTCTAGGTGAGTGTGTACTTTATCGCACTCGACCTAAATAACTGTGCAATTTTCAAGGATTTAATGATTGAAATGTTACTTGCGCATGAATGTAAGCCTTTTGGGCTGAACTGGCCATTGCCCCTTGTTACCGGTCGTCTCGAGCCAGAAGCGGACTCGGTCGGGCGATTAGGGACTTGGGTGAACATTTGGTATACTCGAGTATTACCCTGTAGGTTGGTGGAGACTGGCCAACGGCCAGGACGGGGGTGAATGAATGAATGAATGAACGAACGAACGAACGAGGGTTTATTGATAAACGAAAAATGCATTTTCAAATGATTGGAGGAATAAGGGGAAATGTCAGGAGAACGAATGAACGAAATAACGAATTGCTCCTTGTGAGCCGTATCCTTTTAATGAATGTGTTACTATCGCTTTCCATTGTAAATGTTTCTTGAATTATTGATACTCCATGTTTAATGTATTGGATTGATTTCCATTGTAATGTATTGGATTCAATCCTTCATACGTCCAGCCCGTGCCAAGCACTAGGCGAGAACCATTACAAAAGAAACAAAACTAGATTGGCTAGTCTATCTCAAGCTCACGTCCTCGCTCGCCTTCCCCTGTAAGGAAAACAAAACTAAAGGAATGAGCTAAAAGCCCAGTGAGGTTCCGAACACATAATCAGATAATCAATCCAATACATTAAACATGGAGTATCAATAATTCAAGAAACATTTACAATGGAAAGCGATACTAACACATTCATTAAAAGGATACGGCTCACAAGGAGCAATTCGTTATTTCGTTCATTCGTTCTCCTGACATTTCCCCTTATTCCTCCAATCATTTGAAAATGCATTTTTCGTTTATCAATAAACCCTCGTTCGTTCGTTCGTTCATTCATTCACCCCCGTCCTGGCCGTTGGCCAGTCTCCACCAATCTACAGGGTAATACTCGAGTATACCAAACGTTCACCCAAGTCCCTAATCGCCCGACCGAGTCCGCTTCTGGCCCGAGACGACCGGTAACAAGGGGCAATGGCCAGTTCAGCCCAAAAGGCTTACATTCATGCGCAAGTAACATTTCAATCATTAAATCCTTGAAAATTGCACAGTTATTTAGGTCGAGTGCGATAAAGTACACACTCGCCTAGAAAGCTCGTTTTGGAAATCATTAAAAGCACTTAACACATTAGCAAATGATAACAACAAGCCATAGAATCAAATAAGGAACACTCACCTAGAAATGCAAAATATCGTGCAAAATATCCTTCCGGATATTACCCTTAATCACCAATGAAACCTAAGGTTGAACAAGAGAACATTATTATAGTTTATCGAGCAAAACATTTAAGGGAAACAAAGACACCCGACTAATTAAGAGTAAAACGTGTAAAGATGACTTTCAAGTAAGAAGAGGGTTGTTTGAACCCAAGGATGAAAAATCATGTTTTAAAATGGAAAACCGGTCATGGTATTGGCCTAACAAAAGTATACAAGTTCAAATAGAAACCTAGCCCTCGGGCGAAAATTTGGGCAGCACGCCCTTTGTGTTTACCTAATTTTCCAGCCATTTTGGCTTCATTATTTTCCCTCAACCACAACCCAACATCACACATAAGCAATTCAAGTCAAGCGCCGTTCCATAGGCTCACAATATCATAAGAATAAGAATTACAACAATCACAAGTGCAGAAATTCAACTTAGCACAAGACAGATTTGACGTACTAATGCGGAAATAACATATCCGAAGCTACGCTTATCGGATTGAGACGAAACCTATGCCGGTTCGAAGCTAAGACACAGAGCTACAACATTCATGAAGGTCACTTAGTCCATTTCCTAATGTAACTTAATCAAATTCTCAAATTACTAAACCAGAAACCAATTCGTTGGCTGTTTAAACGCAGAACACTGTAATGGACATAACTCAGAGTACACAAGTCCGAATCAGGTGTTCTTAGAGGCATTTGAAAGCTAATTCAGAATGGTACAACTTTCATGTTTTGGCAAAACACTAAATCAGAATGGATCCTAGTCAAAAAAGGGGATAAACTGGACTTAACTGATCACACGGACTGCTTAGGAAATACTTAAAATAGTAAGGGTATTTTGGACTTTTCACGTCCTACGTTACTCCGATTAAGCTGAAATTTTGTAGGATCCTATAAAATACCATTCTCTACAACTTTCCTTCTTTGACCTAAGGCCAATTCGGCCTCTAACATACGGATTCAAATTCGGACAGAATGTTGGGAAAAATTTTCCAGATTCTGGAATTTTTTGTAAACAATGGAACTTTCTTTAATTTCTTGGTCTAATCACTACCAAAGCCTCTCTTATAACCTTAATTTCAACATATATACTTCATACAACAAATTGGGCAGAAATTCATCAAGCCCTAGCTCATCATATAAATTGGGGAAAACTTCCAAATTCATCACACCCACTTGCATAATCATGAAATCAAGCCAAAACTTAAGCTAAAACACATCTTAAAGCAAGATTCAAAGCAACAAAGATCATGATCAAATGTTGATACCTCAAAAGCAAGGCTTGGTAGAGTGATTCTTCACCCCCTTTGATATTTCTTGGTTCTTCAAGCTTCCCAACTCACACTTAGTACTGCCGCTAATGCTTCTTGGAGTTCCAAATTTAATCCTTGTATAAACCGTCTTACTCTTCGCCGTTCTATGGCCACCAATTCAGAAGCAAACTTGGATAGTTTCATAAATTTCGTTTCATATTCGGCCACACTTAACGTTCCCTGGCGTAGTCCAATAAACTCTTCCTCTCTCCTCTCTTGAACTAAAGGAGGGAGGTATTTCTCGTTAAATTCCCTTATGAAATTCGTCCATGTCCATACGGTCTGTTCTCTTTCCCATTTTACTTTAATAACGTTCCACCACGCTCGGGCCGATCCTTCAAATTGGAACACCGCTAAGTTTACTTGTCTTTGCTCGATGTAGTTCAAGACGGTGAAAATATTAATCATGGCCTCTAACCATTGTTCGGCTATATCCGGATCAGATCCTCCAAGAAATTTCGGAGGAGTAAACTTCTGAAACCTCTCAAGAGCCTTATCTTCTCCGATTTCAGGGTTCCGGGGTTGATTCACGGCCATTTGGCCTTGTTGATCCACCAGTCTTGCCAAGATATCTATCATTTGTTGCATTACTGTTGCCATTTGGTCTTCGGCTTCAACCCTCGTTCCTTGCTCTTGTGCAGATGTTGTTTCTCTTTCCTCTCTTGGCTCTTGAGCTCGTTCATTCCCACGGCCACGTCCACGTCCACGGCTACGTCTCCCGTCCATATATATGTTTTCCCTCTCTTTTCTTTTCCCCCAAAAGGTAATTTAGTAAATCAACACGATAAGGTTGCTAAAGTAACTATTGAGGGCACCAAGTATTCAAATAAACATATACCCACATAACACGCCATACCAAGATGACAGATAAGCAAATACACAAATACATATTGTGAGAACCCGTAAAACCCTAATTATTTTCTTAGGGTTTAATATCCCTTAACTGCATGTTTTCTGCATTTTTTTGGCTTAGAAATATTTTCTTAGTGGATTTTATGAGCAATTATAGTTTTAAGATGATTTTCCTAGCATTGGAGAAATTTTAGAAAATTAAGAGTAAATAGTGGACGTGGGACCCACTAGTGCGAAAAGTTCGGAAAAATTCGGCCAATAAGGTTAAGTTTCGGATACTGTTATAAATTTATCGGGTGTTAAGAGATAAGTAGTGTGTGTGAAGTGATTGATGTGAGAGAGAAAAGAAAGATAGGAATGCATTTATGAAGGTGACAAGTGTCACCTTCTTATTGGATGACTTTTAAGATTTACTATTCATAATTTTGACTTTTTTGACCAAAGGTTAAATATCCAAAAATTCACCAAAAATCACCATTTTTCTCCTTGTGTTGGCCGGCCCTCTCTCTCTCAAAGAAGAAGAAAATTCCTCAACTCTCAAGCTTCCATAAGCTTCAATCTTTCATAAACAAAGGCTTAGACTAGATTCTATTCCATAAAAACTTTGCTTCTAGTGATAGTAAGTGTGTTGGTGAACTTTGTTTGAAGATCAAAGGTGTCCTACATCCCTCTCTCTCTTGATCTCTTGGTAAGTGTTGCTTGAACACCATACTACCTTCAATAATGGTTACATGATGCTTAGAAGTGGCTTAAGTGGTTGAAAATGTGATTTATTTCTTGATTTGGCTTGTTATGGTGAAGTTTTTATTTTATTGGGATTTTTTCTGGTTTAATATGATCTTGATGTTGGGGGCTTGTATGATGAATTGTAATGGTTGGAAATGACTCTAGTGAGTGTGAATTGTGGTTAAATGCAATCAATTTTGGATTTGGTGTGAAATTTGAAAAGTTAGGGTTCTTGAACCCCAATTCTGTCCGGTTTTAGATCACTGTGTTAGAGGCCGAATTTGACTTTCCTCAAAACATGAAAGTTGTAGGTATTGATGAGGTTGATGTGCCTGTAAAATTTCAGGTCATTTGGATTAATGTAGAATGAGTTATGACGAAATTACTGTAGCTGTTCTGCTTTGAGCAGAATGCGAAAACTGCGATAGTAATTGGCCATTTTGACTGGAATTGGTTTGGATTTTGGAGTTGGTGTCTTCTGATGAAATGTAGCTGAGTGTCTTAGCTAACATATTCCTTTGGAATTTCGGCATTTGGACTTGTAAGGACTGAGATATACTGATTACAGTTTTTTGTGTTTTGCAAACCTGTTTTAGGAATTCTGGGTTAGTATTTGGCATTTTCGACCTAGTTAAGCTAGGAACTGGATTGAGTGGTCTTCTACATTATTGTAGCCCTGTTCCATAGCTTCGAAACGGTGGGTCTTACACCCCCAACCGATATTTGTAGTGAGAGTTGTACCATTACCGCATAATGAGTGTAAAACAGTTTTCCATTCGGGGTCAAGACTAAGGCCATTTTCTAATTTCTGGTTTGCTATTATGCTCATTTATGCATATGAAACCCTATTAGGGTTGTGAATTGGTGTTGTTTATGGCTCGGCATGGAGTCTTATTGTATGTATTGAATGATTCTAGGGCGTGAAGGTAGTGCACGACGGCTTGGTGATCGTGGTACATGAAATACCACTTACTTGCTTGGTGAGTATACTACTCACTTACTTGTTATAATGTGGCTTTGTGCTATGTGTATTTGATGCCTTGAAGGCTTATTTGGTTATTGGAAATGATTGAGGTGAGGGTGTACTTGATCGCCCTCACCCCTCATGACTTTATTCGTGGCTATTGATTGTTTTACTGAAATACTGCACTGGATATATGAAATACTGCATTCCATTCATGGAAACTGATTTGGTGTCGTTGGACGAGTATCCAATGGCTTTACTGCATTTATGAGCTCAACCCCGTATGGTAGTTAATTGGATCGAGCCGGCGAGGGCTTGGTCGTGAAAATTATCATGCCACGGGGACTGTACTGGGGAACCTTGTGGTAATGAGACCCTTGGTTCCGGTAAACTCGAGTATTACCAAAAATATTACTGAATGGAGTGCGGGCCCGGTTGGGGTATGGTAGGTGGAAGGAATGGGAGTAAAGTGTGGTCTACGGTTTGGTACTTTTAACATTGACGGAGGGTCAATGGGGTTGGATCAAGATTACAAGCGTGGAATTGGGCTCTTGAGAGCCGACCGTATCCTTTTACCGTTTTGCTTCATTGCTTATTTGTGCACTTTAAATGAAGGTTCATTCTTATATGACTTTGATTGCTTATTGGGTGGTATACCACTGGGCTTTGGCTCATTCCGTGTTATTTGTTTTCCTTACAGGGATATAATTGCTTTTGAAAATGGACTGGATAGTCAATTGCCATACTGAGCTTGTAAATGTCTTTTGTATAGCTCTTGAAGTGAAACCCTAATGTATAACGGGTTCATTTCCTTTTGATAGGCAAATCGAATGTGTACTCCTTAATGAATGGTTTTGGCATGCCATTATGGTTGTAAATGTTGATTTCCATTGTATATATATGCTTGGCTATGGTTTAGATAAATTTTGGCTTCGTTTCTTTTCGTTTTTTTTTATTTTGTGTTTTGGCTTGTTTACGCGCAATGGTATGTTCCGGAACGTTTTAGATTGACGTAAACCGTACCGTTAGTCCTGGCGAGAGCTGGGCAGGCAGTCCGCTAACCCCTTTGGTTCGCCTTAGGGGTAGGTGGGGCTGTCACACATATCAAGTTGGACAGATAACCATGTACATACAAGTATACTAACGTCATGTAGTAACAATATACAGGTAAATCAAAAGGAAAAGGTGAAGTCGTCCCAGTATCAGCCCGTCCGGTCTCTCACGTCACTTACTATCCAAACTAGATGTCCCTGATCTCTTGTGCTCATTCTAGTCAGACAAAGCCTGTTCATGTTCCCAAAATGTAAGTCTCAAGTATTTAGCAGCACCTCAACTATAGAGTACTCAGGCACGAGAATCCGAAATAAGATAATTCATATCTCGAGCTGCAATCCCAAGAGTAAACTATCTACAATCGAAATTCCTACCTGACATACCTATCTGTGGTCCTCAGATACCATTAGAAAGATTTAAGGCCTATAACATTCGCAATTCATAGCTTCACTTAGTCCCTCATACTTATTCACCACTTAGTTCAGGGTCACTCCACGCAGAAACTACGCGAAGCAACTATAAATTTTATCCCTCAATCGCTTAACTTTCAAGTCCAATCAAATCCCACAGTCCGGTATCCTAATCTTTAATCTAGGATACACTACAGAGATCTGAAGCCTAAGCTCTGATACCACTTGTAACGACGCCCGCGTGCGGGTGGCAAGCTGATAGGTACCCTGTGATGTGACCCCGAGAACTGTCACAGTTGGTATCAGAGCCATATGCCGACAGTTGGGACTTTAAGTCCTTCGTCTAGAAAAGCCCCGAGCCTCTCGTTCGTGAAGAGTTACGAAGCGAAACTCTCCGTAGGGGATGCCCGCGTGTTGGTGGCAAGCTGATAGGTACCCTGTGATGTGACCCTGAGAACTGTCACAAATCAAATGATAAGTCCAGAAACAATTACAGCATTTACAATACATTAAAGTAGAGTATCAATAATTCAAGAAACATTGTAATTTACAATGGAAAGCGATAGTAACATTCATGAAAAGATACGTTCGTTCTCCTGACATTTCCTCCTTCCTTCAAACTTTTGAAAAATGCATTTTCGTTTCTTTTGTAAATAAATGCCTCGCTCATTTGGTCATTCATTTCATTCACCAGACTCCACCAACCTCCACCAACCTACAAAGGTAATACTCGAGTATACCAAACGTTCACCCAAGTCCCTAATCGCCCGACCGAGACCGTTTCTGGCTCGAGACGACCGGTAACAAGGGGCAATGGCCAGTTCAGCCCAAAAGGCTTACATCATGCGCAACTAGCATTTCAATAATTAAATCCTTGAAAATTGCACAGTTATTTAGGTCGAGTGCGATAAAGTACACACTCGCCTAGAAAGCTCGTTTTGGAAATCATTCAAAACACTTAACACGTTATCAATCAATAATACAAGTCATGAAGTCAAGAAAATATAGCAAATAAGGAACACTTATATGCAAGCACGCATGATATGCAAGAAAATAGTTCAAAAGTAACTTTGGAAACAGTTTAAAGGTAAATAATGCAAGAAAACGGTACAAAAGTAACTTTGGAAACAGTTCAAAAGTAAATAATGCAGGAAACGATTCATAAATAACTTCAGAAATAGTTTGAGGTCACTCACCTCCATGGCTCAAAAATCATCCATCATATAACATTGCCTTGCTCAAATCCAAGTCTTAGATCACAAACTCAAAGCAATCAAACCCTTTAAACTTCGGACAGCACTTCCCCTAAATTTGCTTACTTTCCCAGCCATCATGGCTTCATTATATCTTCAGCCAGTCCCAAAGGTACACATACAACAACAAGTTCATCCAATAGCCATTCAGCAAGCTCCAAATAATACGAGTACAATTCAAGCTAGGGAAAAGTTCGGAAATGAAAGTTAAGCTCAAAACCAGAAAAACAGTTTTGACGTCATTTTGCGGTAATGATACCAAAGGCGTTATGATTGTCGGATGAAGGTGCAAGATACACCTTTTCGAAACTAAGAGATAGGGCTGCAATATCACAGAAGGTCACTCAACCCAGTTTTGAGTGCAAACAGGTCAAAAATGCAAGATACCACATCAAAAACGTAAAACAGATTCACCAAAATGCATTCTAGCAGAAACATCATAACTCAGGCTCTACAAGTCCAAATCCAGAAATTCCAAAACCAGCTGAAAGCTAAGAAACAGGGATAAATTTCATTAGAAGACCTCAACAACCAATTCGGAAGCATTCCTGACCAAAACAACCAATTACAGAAGCAATTCCCAAATTCGGGTAAAACCAGGGCAGCAAGGGTAATTCCATCTTTTCTCAAGCTACGTTACTCCGATTGACCTGAAATTTTGCAGGCACCTCTAAAATATCATTCCCTATAACTTTAATGAAGACCACTCAGTCCAGGTCTCACCCTAACTAGGTCAAATTGTCCAAAACAACTCCAGATTTTTCAGTTCGAAATTCACTGCAGAAATCAACTAGCAGTCCTGCTTTATTCACTCATATCGCAGCACACACAACTCCAATTCAAGTAATTCCAAAGCCATTTGAAAGCTAAGATACAGGGCTAGAATTCTTAAGAAGACATCAACAACCAAATCGGTAGTATTCCCAGTCAAACTACCCAATTACCAAAGCTGATTACTATTCTCGGATAGAAACAGGGTAGCAGGGGTATTTCGGTCTTTTCACAGGCTACCGAGCTCAGATTGGGCTGAAAATTTACAGGCAGCTATAAAACATCATTCTCTACAACTTTCATGTTTTGTGCTAAGGCCAATTCAGCCTCTAACATGGTCAAACAGAAACGGACAGAATTGAGGAAATGAAACCCTAACTGGAAATTTTTGCATTCAAGTCAGAAATTTTCCACTAAAACATCTCTTTAGCTATCACAAGTCATTAATTTAACAAAATCAAGAACAAAGAAAGGATGGCTAGACATGATACCTTGAAATATCAAGAAAGGTAATGGCTTAGGGGTTTTTCTTCCAAAACAACTCCACCAAGAGCTTCAATCTTCCTTAGCTAGCAAGTTTTATGGAGTGGTTTGCAAATTAATCGGTTAAAACTCAAGATTTGGACAAGAAATTGAAGTGGAAGATGAAGGAATTTTCTTTCTTTTCTCTCTCTCTAATTTCAGCCAAAGGAGACAAGAAAATGAATGAATTTTGGTCAAAAATCTGATTTTATTAAAGTTACCAATCTTGGTCAAAGTCCAACACCTTTTTGATTAGCCAATCACAATTAAGCTTAGGAACTTCATGGAACCTTTAGGAAGTCTAGCAATTTATGATTAACCAAAAGTCACACTATGGCCCCAACTTCTTTTAATCTTTACAATTAACTCCAATGAGTTGTCAACAATATACCGCATTTACCGCACTAGCGGGTCCCACATCCATAACGCACTTCAAATTTAACGTGGACTAACTTGTATCAAGGAAATGATTTGAAAACTATATTTCATTATAAAAATGTACAAAAAAATGAATATATTGAAGAAAACAAACTTAGAGACAAGAAAACAAAATAATGTCGAGAAAATATATAAAAATTTTCGGTTTCTCATACTCATATTTTTCGGGGCGTCACAAGAACCAAATATAGCTTGGAAATAAGAAATACATAACATTTAGGGTTAAGAGTAGAAACAACCCCTAAAACCGTTCATTTCTATCCAATCTCAACCCAACTCACAAGAACCCAACACCCTAGACACTTGGACAGGATTTCCCCTAAAATTTTAGCTTTCCAACCTACAAGACAATCATTAAAAGCCATCCAACGCAACCACAAGCATCCAAACAATTCATAAGCCATTCAATATACTTCATTAGGGTCACAATGCCCCTCAATTATAGCCAATTAGAAGCTCAACAATCATCTATAGAAAACCCCCAATTTGAAACCCTAAATCTGAAATTTTCCGCACAAGCGGAAATTTTCCGCCAATATCCACAATTAACGTACAAGAGAGCTATTTAACACCATTTAGAACCATCAATTCAAGCCCAAACATATCCATCATAGGAAAATAGAAATAAACCCACAAAAATCAGAAAATTAGCTAGCTTCACTCCAATCCACCAAATCTTCCGTAAAATCACGTATATAGTTACTATATGGCACCAATTGGCCAAAATTAGAAACAAAAGATGAGTTCCAAGCAAGATACCTTAGTTCTTCAAGAAATGTTGTAGCTTAGGAGGTTTTCTTCCAAAACAACACCACCAAGTTCTTCAAACACCCTTAGCAAGATGATTTTATGGACTAATTCAAGAAATAATTGGTTAGTTTCCAAGATTTGAGCAAGGATTTGAAGATGGAAGGTTGAAGGTTTCTTTCCTTTGCTTCCAAGGGAGTTTCAGCCAAGACAAGTGAAGAATGAAGATGATTTGGTCAAAAATTGGACTTTTGGTAGAGTTAAAGAAAGTTAGGCAAGTTTATTCCAATAAGAAATGGACACTTGTCACTTCATTCTTTTGCTTAGAGTTATCTTATTGTCCCTCATGGTTAATCCATCTAGGTAACCTCTAATCAACTCCTAACACCTAGTAATTAAATCCCTTTACGCAAAATTTAACCTAATTGACCGAATTTCTCTCACTTAATGCATTAGCGGGTCCCACGTCCAAAATACGTTCCTAATTTCTCACGAACTAACTTATACTAGAAAAATGATTTAAAAACTATGTTTACTGATAAAATGTGGATAAAAGTAATATAATAAAGAAAATAAAAGAAAACGGGTGCACAGGAATAAAACCCTAAATAATTTTAATTTTTTTTCTGGGTTCTCACATCCTCTCCCCCTTAAGAAATTTCGCCCTCGAAATTGCTCACCTGGGTGATTAAACAATTCAGGGTATTTCTTTTGCATCTCTTTCTCCATCTCCCAAGTTGCCTCTTCTATTCCATGATTCCTCCATAAAACCTTCACTAATGGAATTTGCTTATTCCTCAGTTCCTTAATCCTTCGATCGAGTATTTGTACAGGTCTCTCTTCGTAGGTGAGTGCCTTATCTATCTCAATCTCCTCTGGTCGTGCAATGTGGGTTGGATCAGGATAGTACTTTTTCAGCATCAAGACATGGAAGACGTCATGAATTCGAGATAAACTTGGCGGCAACTCGAGTCGGTACGCTACTTTTCAAACTCGTTGGAGAATTGTGTAAGGTCCCACGAACCGTGGTTGCAGTTTCTTTCCTCTACCCGCAGTGATGCTTCATAGTGGTGTGATCTTAAGGAAAACACGGTCTCCAACTTCGAACTCCAAATCTTTCCTTCGGCTATCTGCGTAGCTCTTTTGTCGGCTTTGAGCTGTTTGGAGTCTTTGACGGGTCAATTTAACCTTTTCTTGTGCATCCTCCATCCAGGGAATGGTTGTTGGATCTAGAACTTTCTTTTCCCCTACTTCATCCCAGTAAATGGGTGAACGGCACTTTCGCCCGTAGAGAGCTTCATATGGTGCCATTTGAATGGACGAATGGAAACTATTATTGTAGGCAAACTCTACCAAAGTCATGTGTTGGCCCCAATTACCCCCAAAATCCAGAATACAAGTCCGTAGCATATCCTCGAGTGTTTGTATTGTTCGCTCCGACTATCCATCCGTCTGGGGGTGATAAGTGGTACTAAGGTTGATTTTTGTCCCCAAGTTCTCCTGAAACTTTTGCCAACACCTCGATACAAAATGAGGATCTCGGTCTAAAACTATACTCACTGGGACCCCATGCAACCTCACAATTTCATTCAGGTACAACCGAGCCAGTTTATCCATGGAATCCTTCACATTCACAGGTAAGAAATGGGTCGATTTGGTCAACCGATCAACGATCACCCAAACGGCATCATGTCCTTTTTGAGTTCTTGACAGTCCAGAAACAAAGTCCATCGTGATATTTTCCCACTTCCATTCGGGTATCTCAAGAGGTTATAACAGTTCAGAGGGTTTTTGGTGTTCAGCCTTGACTTGCTGGCAAATCAGACAGGTTTGGATATATTGAGCAATCTCTCTTTTCATCTTATCCCACTAGTACAACCGTCGCAAGTCTTGGTACATCTTATTACTACCAGGATGGATCGTGTATTTCGATCGATGAGCTTCCTCCAAACTTTCTCTTTTTAGGTTTTCATCATTGGCCACCACCACTCGGTTCCTATACCTTAAAATCCCTTCAGGACCCAAATTGAAATCAAGTAATGCTTCCTTTTCTACCTTTTCCTTCCACTTTTGTACCGTCGGATCCCTCTCTTGGGCTTCTTTAATTCGATCAAGAATAGTAGAGCTTACCCGAATATTTCCAAAAGTTATTTTCTTGCATTCCAACCTAGGATTCCACTCACTAGCTGCTCCTAACATCTCCCACTCCTTGACCATCAACCCTGCTACTTGAGCTTTCCGACTTAGGGCGTCCGCTACTACATTAGCTTTACTCGGATGGTAATTGATCGTGCAGTCATAATCTTCTAAGAGTTCCATCCACCGGCGTTGTCTCATATTCAACTCCTTTTGGGAGAAGAGGTACTTAAGACTTTTATGGTCTGAATAAACGTCAAAGGTAACCCGGTAGGGATAGTGTCTCCACTTTTTCAGAGCAAAGACCACAGCAACTAACTCCAAGTCATGGGTAGGGTACTTTTGTTCATGGGTTTTTAGTTTCCTAGAGGCAAAGGCAATCACGTTCTTGTTTTGCATCAACACACACCCCAAACCTTCCCTCGAAGCATCGGTATAAACGGTGAAACTGTCCTTCCCATTAGGCAAGGCCAGAACAGGAGTCATGGTTAACCTTCGCTTCAACTCCTGAAAACTGGTTTCACACCTAGTATCCCACACAAAACGGCCGTTTTTCTTCGTCAAATCGGTTAAAGGGCCGGCTAGTTTGGAAAAGTCGTTAATAAAGTGTCTATAGTACCCAGCCAACCCTAAGAAACTACGAATCTCAATGGGATTTTCTGGCCTCTTCCATTCAGCCACTGCCTCTACTTTCGCAGGATCTACCGTGATACCTTCTTTTGAAATCACATGCCCCAAGAAAGAGATTTTCTCCAGCCAAAAATCACACTTACTAAATTTGGCATATAGCTGATGATCTCTCAAGGTTTGTAACACTAACTTCAAATGCTGCTCATGTTCCTCAGGGGTTTTAGAATAGACCAAAATGTCGTCAATAAACACGACAACAAAACGGTCCAGGTAGGGTTTGAAAACCCGATGCATCAAATACATAAAAGGCGGCAGAGGCATTGGTCAACCCAAAGGGCATGACCGCAAACTCAAAATGCCCATATCTAGAATTGAAAGCAGTGTTGGGTACATCTTCTTTCTTAATTAGCAACTGATAGTAACCCTGTTGGAGATCTAACTTCGAAAAAACCACTGCGCCTTGCAACTGGTCAAACAGTTCATCAATATGGGGTAGTGGGTATTTGTTCTTAATGGTCATATTGTTTAATCCCCGATAGTCGATACACAATCTTAAAGTTCCATCCTTCTTCTTAACAAATAGTACCGGAGCCCCCCAAGGAGATCCATTCCCATGAATAAACCCATGCTCCAACAGGTCCAACAACTGCAATTTCAACTCCTTAAGTTCCGCATGTGCCATTCGATAAGGGGTCTTAGAGATAGGTGACGCCCCCGGTAAGAGGTCAATCTTAAACTCGATCTCTCTCTCCAGAGGTAAAGTTACTAATTCATCAGGAAACACATCCGGATATTCGCTTACAACAGGCACATCTTCAACCCTCAGCTTGTCAGTGGGAGTGTTTATAAGAAAAGCTAGGAACCTTTGTGCCCCTCTATACAATAATTTCCTAACCCGAATACCCGAAATCAATGCAGATGAGGCTAAACTACCCCTTATATCGAGCCTTAAGGTCGCCTCCCCCGTTATACTAAGCTCCACTACTTTTCTCTTACAATCAAGTTGTGCGTCATACCTTGCTAGCCAGTCCATACCTAATATAACGTCGTACCCCTTAATAGCTAAGCTTATAAGATTCCCCACAAGCTTCCTCTTTAGACGATGAAAAACAGGGATCGTACCTTCTACAACCCCAGAGGAATCAGGAACTTGATGTTGCTCAAGGGAGTATACCCGAGCTGGCACCTTCGGCTTTGTCCCTTCCACCTTGGACTGTGCCGAGTTGGCTTTCGACGACTAGGTGGTTACTCTTGCCTCCCGAGGTAACACCGGACAGTTGGCTATTTGA